>JAJHSJ010000002.1:82712350-82963343 GCA_021015155.1 Magnolia officinalis | reverse complement strand
ATCATCAATGCTTAGCAGCAATCATCAATGCTAGCAACAGTCATCAATGCTTGATCTTGACATGCCCATATAGTTATGCCATATCGCCATCCCCCATAATGATAAGCCTTATGTGTATTCAACTTCATAACAACATCTTTCTCATTGTCATATATGATAGATCGTCATTGTTGTCGCGATTCTTCTGCCACACTTAAGATATTATATCAGCTTGGCAGTGCTATTGATTTCAATAACTTTAAATGGCCTTGTGCTAGCAAGATGATGATAATAATAACAGCTCTGGTGACTCGACGATAATCATTGCCGCATTGGTGAGCTTTGGCGATTCGCATTTGGCAATATGAAAATAATCATTGGCGCTTTATATTGACTCTCTTGGATTTGATATGCTTTGGAGGCCTACATTTCATTAGTATTCAACGATAAGCATAAAAAAGAAATACAGAGTTCTTACCTTTTTATGCTTATGTCTGCCCCCTTTTGATTGAGAAGAATTATGCCATAAATCTTCTAAATCAAAACTTCACTTACAGTCAAGCATAATATATTTTATGAAATGGGCATTGACCAGTATACTTATGCTTTGCCCATCTTGATCTATCACTTGATACTATGTATACTTCTGATATTATGTATGCTTCTGATATTATTCTTCCGATATTATTCTTCTGATATTATTCTTTCGATATTATTCTTCTGATATTATGTATGGGCCATCCTTTTTAAGATCGATCTTGCCTTCAATCTTACGAATGACGACTATCGATATTTTCAACTTCAATACTATATAACTTCTTTTAAAGGAGCGATGCTTGATCTTTCTGAGCTTGGCATTTTCATGATCAATAATAGATTAATATACTGCTATTCTGGGCGTTGCAACTTGCGTGTCAATAGAGATAACAGCTTCGAGTCCATAAACCAAAGCATATGGCGTTGCTCTCGTAGCAATACAATGAATAATCCAATAAGTCCATAGACCTTCTTACAACTTCTCATCTCAGTTGCGTTTATTTCCTGCAACTGTTTTCTTCAATATCTTTATAATCATCTTATTGAATGCTCCAACCAACCCATTAGCCAGTGGATAATAGGGTGTCAAGAATGAATACTGTATACTTGGAACTTTTGGCCCAATTTCTTCATTCCTCTATTCTTAAATGAAGTCCCGTGATCAATGATTATCTCCAATACTACTGCGCTTCACGGTATTGCACATGATAGACCTGTTGACCATGCTCGAAAGGATGGTACCCTTTGTAAAAGAAAATTGAACCCTGACATCATCTGTCCTTGATCACAATTGATTCAATCTTTTCTGGTACTTCTTGTAGTAGCGATCTCGTATTGTCAATGTAATCCACTGGTAATCCATTAGATGCAAAGTAGACAACCACGTTGGTCAGGAGAAAAGCCATTGCGGTGTACCTGTTATTCGGAATAGAGTGTTAGTTACTTTGATTAAATAAAAATTGTACTTTGTTTTAGAGATGAAGGGGAGGATGTTCCCGTCGAGAGTCGCCATTTTGGGGTTTATACAATGCCAAAAAGTAATAAATGTTCTTTGAATATTTTTTAAGTCATCATTGAATTATAATTCCCCAGTGGAGTTGCCATTTTGTTTTGACCAGAAACGAAAAATATTTGATTCGGGGGAATTTATTCAATGATAACAAAGAAAGCATGAGAGAACAAATATCACAGAGTATTTATTCAATCTGAGTTCTTT
This sequence comes from Magnolia officinalis, assembly GCA_021015155.1. Lineage (NCBI taxonomy): Eukaryota > Viridiplantae > Streptophyta > Magnoliopsida > Magnoliales > Magnoliaceae > Magnolia > Magnolia officinalis. Next base: position 82,961,611 of record JAJHSJ010000002.1, on the reverse strand, counting down.
TACATCCTCACATTCCCTTGATTCTGAAAACAGAGTACAATCAATTAATGCAACGAATGAAATAAGATAGTCGCAATGGCAATTTTGGCAGCATTTCGACACTTTTTTATCATATCTCCAGAGGAGATGAGTTGTGCGGACTTGAAGCCCTTGATTTGGTCCACACTAAGTTGTGCGGGTCTTCCATCATGCTCTATTCTTCTGTCTCCTCTGTGATTCTTCAATTTCATTGGTGAACACACAACTCATGCAAAGGTGGGGCGTGCAACCCTCTTACAGATGAGAAGCGGCATATGAAAGTGGAGCGTGCACCTCCCTCTCTACATGAAATGGCACAAGGGGTTCTTCCAGGAGAAATAGCACAAATGTCATACATTAAGACAATGTCCGTGCAAGGTGGCGCAAGAGGAAGGCATTAAGACAGACTTCCATCAGAAGTGGCGCTTGAAGGCTTATGTTAAGACAAGGTTCCATGAGAAGTGGCACTGGAATGCTTGCATTAGGACATACTCCATATGAAATGGCGTTGGAAGGCTTGTATTAGGACTTGCTCCACATGAAATGGCACTGGAAGGCTTGCATTAGGACATGCTCCACATGAAGTGGCACACAAAGCCAAACTTTAGGACAAACTCCCATTACAAGTGGCGCACAAAGCCAAGCTTCAGGACAAACTCCCATCACAAGTGGCGTACAAAGCCAGGACAAATCTTCATAGGAAGTGGCGCACCAGAGTGGCGCAAAAAGCCTTGTCTTAGGACAAGCCTTTCATGAGAAGTGGCGCATAGCCTAGCCATCAGGACAAGTGTGCACGCAACACTCTCCCTTTCTCTCCTTGAGTTGAGCGGGAGCGCGCAACTCTCCTTAGTCTCCACAAAAGTAGCACAACTCACTTCCTTGAGTTGCACAAGAGTGCACAACTCCCTTTTGTACTCCACAAAATGTGACGCATGGAGACTTTTCTCCTCGAGTTAAGCGGGAGCGCGCAACTCCCTGGCGCAACTCTCTCTCTTTCCATGCTCTCCTCACTCCAACCTCTCAAATGAGGAATGGGAGGGGGTATTTATAGGCCTCCCAACCCCTTAACTTCTTAAATAGTGGTGATCACCACCACTTCTTCCTTCACACAATATCCAACCTCCTTTCTTAAACAATGGTGTCCACCAAGCTCTCCCTTAAATAGCGGTGACTACCCACTTCTTCCTTCATATAAGACAACATCCATCTCTTTTTCTTGCCAAATGACGTCCATATCAGATCATGCCCATCCATTCCTCTATATCATATGACGCCTGTCCATTCCTCTACATCAAATGATGTCAATCCATTCCTATACATCAGATGACGTCCATCCATTATTCTTCATTAGAATGTGGAGCACACAACCTCTTCTAACATGGAGCAACACTTCACAAGTCTTCTATACTTGTTATGGGCATGCAACCCTGGGAAGGATCTTCAAAATAAAATTCTCCTACTAGGCATGAGATGAAATTAGAATATTTTTTGTGCCTCAACAAAGCCCACACCTCTGAATTGATTATTCATGCTTGGTATTTGGGTGACGACCATTACTGTGTTGATTTACATACTATTGAGCATCATGACGTAACTTTAGAATGAAATATAACGAATGATGCCTTAATTTGGATCAAGAGACAATGGTGAGGAGCCACTACGTGCTGCAATAAGCCACATGATATAATGACTCATGATATAATGGCAGTATCCTAGCTTTGCCAACCAGTTGTATGAACTAGGATTAATAATGACTTAGTTAATATTGTATATCCTAGGTTACGTAGTTGTGAAAGGTGTTGGAGTCGCTTGTTGAGGGTGTACTGACATTATTTGAAATAGGCATTGAAGTCACTTGTTGAGAGAGTGTTGGATTGTGAGGATCATGCATCATTTCATCGTAATATTAATGCATTTAACAAATAGATATGAAACCGATTGTTTTATTATGTCAGTATTACATGTGCTTGGTTGTGTTGATAACATGTGTAACTTGCTTAGTATCTATACAATAGAGATAACATGCTTAAGAGTATTACAAACAGGAATATGTATTTGTCATGAACCTGCTTATCACTAAAATATCCCGAGTAAAATCTTAGGGATATTTCTTCACTATATTGTTGTTTGACGCTTCTATTTGACATATACACATGACTCAGGAATATAACCAGTTGATAGTGTGCTCAAGTGCCCTAATAGATCTCTAACTTCTTTCTGTTTGGCAGTTGTATTTTTTATTTATATCGCATTTGTTGTGATTTGTATAATTCTCATATGGGTCATCGTCACACTTGAAATGGTATCTTTGCACATTAGCCCTATATTTTTAGGTTTTATTATCTCTACCTTGCCTTATATCCACTAAGTTGAAATATATTACTCTAATTATATTGTGTATGGATGAATGAGAACACATGTGCATCTCTCTTAAGTTCGTAACTAGGAACTCGGAACTAGAGTCTCCGTATTTAGGTGTCGAATTTCAAGGTGTGACAATTGCCGATGAATTATCTACCTGAATTTACATTGTTTATAGGTGATACAGGTCAATTGACCGTAGAACTCAAGGTCGATTTACCATACAATATGGAGAGTTGGCCAATAACGAGTATTATAAATTACAACTGTTTAGTCGTTCACTCACTAGAGTAGCTTTCACTTGGTATTTTAATTTTCTACCAAATTTCATACATAATTGGCAAGAGATGGAAGAAAAGTTTCATGCCCAATTCTTTTATATGGAAAAATAAATTTCTATGGCCGATCTTTTTCATTTTTAGTAGTTGCCAGGAGAATCGGTCAAAATTTATATTGCTTGATTTAAGAGAGCAAAAGGCCAATGCGAGCTAATCATGATTGAAGCAAATTTTATCCAGCTAGCTCAAGGTGGACTAGAATTCAAGCTTCAATAGAGGTTTATTGGAATGAAATTCATTAATCTTTATGATTTAACCAAAAATGTGCCTCGATATAAGACCCTGCTTAAGGAGTCAATGCGACAAAAGAATTCATTAGCAGAGACATATTATTATAACCATAATTATGATATTGTAGTGGCTGAAGTGGTGGCCAAACAACCATTCACATGCTTGACTATAGTTAAAGCAAAAGCAACAACAACCTTTAATTAGAAAGTTCAAAGAACGTACATCTTTGATATTTCTCACGCTAATGAAGTTTTTAATATTATATTAGCTGGAAAATTTATCAAAATTTATGTTAACCATAAGATTTTGACAACTAAAGAATAATAATAATAATAATAATAATACTGTAAATGGCATGAAACTCGGTCACATTCCACTAACAAATGTATTATTTTCAGTAATGTTATTTAAGAGAACATTGACAAAAGGTTGCTGAAGTTTCACAAAATAGAAAAATAAGCAATGTTGATCGATACTGGTCCCTTTCCGTCCACTATCGAGATTAATGTTGTCACCATTAATTCTCAAAGGCTAGTTCGCCGTGGAAAAAAGATTGATATCAGAACTCATATGGGTCAAGCTGAGAAGCTAAAGAATGACAAGAGAAGTATGGGGCCTAAGCCTACGGTTGACCGGATCAAAGCACATCTGGAGGCAATATTGTTAAATTATCAATGCCTTTGTGACAAATGTGCAAGGCCGACTCGATCAAACAAGAGATTTTATCAATCGAAATATCAAATGAGACAATCGATCAATTGAAACTATGAGGAAGGAAATACCTTTTACCCATAAAGGTTAAACATGCCAGCGATCACTTCGGGCCTGTCCAATGGCAAAGGATAGTTAAAACTCAGCCTGTTCAAGTAGGAGTGTGGAAAAGGTTTAGTCATCCAAAATTCCCAAGAATACCGGAGGGACGACTCGTACTTATAAATGACGTTGAAAAAAGGCAGCATGCATCAAAGAGAAGACAATTGACCAATTTATGGGACAAATCTCAGATGAAGCACCCACCATCCCAATCGAACCTGACAATACCAAAGGCAGAAGAAAAAGAACAAATATTGGTCAATTTAGCCAAGCTTCATATGGGTTTGACTCAATCAATAACCAAAATTGCGATAAGGTAGGAATATATATATATATATATATATATATATATATAGAAGAATTAGTCGAATACTTAAGCGATGAAGAATTCTCAGATGATCTTATGATTGAAGAATTACTTGCTAAAGTAAGAACTTTATAATCGAATTCAGAGACCCCTAGGGGGCAATGTACAAATTCGGTCATATAGTTTTACACATTTCCACGAATCACATTGGATTCTAATATGGTGTTGATATTGCCATTAAGTTTTCAGTCTAAACCATCTTAACCAAGCACGATAGAAGGAGATGTGGAAGAGTTGGGCCCTCCGATGATCATACATCTAGATTCTTTAATTTCAACGAGGAAGCCAAAAAAATGTGTCAACCGAGATGGTCGAACCAGGGTCCCATTATGAAAAATAATTATTGAAAGACTGACTCTCATAAGGACCCAACATTTGAAACCATTGTATATCTCTGTTCACCTGGAAGGGTGTTCGACCACTCAAGTTCTGGTCGATAATGGAGTTGTTGTTAATATTCTCCTAACCAGAATGATGGTTAAATTGGAAAAGACTCAAGATGACCTTATCCTTACCAAGGTCACAATGAGTAATTTCGACAAAGGAGTGACGTAAACGTAGAGCATTTTAACCATTGAATTAATGGTGGGAACCGAGAAGGTGTTGGCCGCTCTTTTTTTTTTTGTGGTCAACACTTCATCAATTTACAATGCTTTGCTTAGACGAGATTGGATTCATTCGTTCTTATGCATTCCATCATCACTACATTGGTTCGTGATCTTTTATAATCAATATAGAGTAGATTTGCTTTTAGTTGATAACAAACCATTCTTAGCCATGTCTAATGCAACCAAGGCTTATTTCTATGGAATGCACGAGAACGAATGAAGGGTGCAGCAAGCTAAAGCTTCAATATCCAAGGTAAGGATTTCCCACAAGAACCTCTAAGCCCGATTGATAGCAAATATGGGGTGCAACAACCATTGAAAAGAGAAAGTAAGAGCTTTTTAAGATGGAAAAGATAGGAAATTTATGTGCGTAGGGGAACAAGTACTAGATAATCCTTTCTATAGGCACTCATAATGAATAGTCATGCCCAAAAACAAGGCGTCATGATGTTTGGAGTGCCCCATTAATTGCATGAAATGTTATCTAAGAAGAGGGAACGAATGGGCACACGATTTCTCATAAATGTGTCGTATGATAAATACAGTTATGCCTCACAAAGAAAAGCTAAGTACTTGAGAGAATAAAAGATAAGTTGAAAAAATATCCTGGTTGATTGTATTAAACATAGAGAAAACTACATACCAATAACATACAAGTACACAATAATCAGAATTTAAAAGATAGAAAAGAGGTAATCAATTCTTGAAGTTTCAACCGCTTGACTTTTTATCGATGGAGAGTAGCTCTAGTTTTAGCTTTTGAGCGTGCTATTTTGCCAATCAGTGGAGTGTACTCTTGCATATAAGTGCCTAGATGATTGATTTCAGCCTTCTGACTGACTATGTCTACGCTCAGTTAGAGATTTTTCTTATTCTTTTAGCGATCTCAGTTTATCCTCCACGGTCGAGATTTAAGCTTTCAAATCCATTAAGGTTGCATCTGACTCCTCGAGTTACTGTATACAACAACAAGTTGTTCCCTGGTAGTTGCGATTTCAGTCATTCCGATGGAGACGGCTGAATGCTCATATTGAAGTCTATTGACCACAACTACTATATCCTGATACTCGTGAATCAAGCTCAGAAACTCATAAAGTGAAGTAGATTGGTCAACAGAAGCTCATTTGATCAAGTGAGAGTTTGGTATTAGCAAATGAGAAAGTTAAATCTCTCGATCGATCTCAACGCAATGATGTCAGCAACACCGAAGTGAATAAGAGCTCGTAATTCCTCTTATAGCTATTGAATATCTGATGAGGGTGGAGGGATTCAGCCACAAGGATGTCAGATGGGAACGTCTGATCAAAGGAGTATAAGATGTCTTCTATGGGAAGTAGTTCCTCATAAGTAGAAGATAGGGCATGAGAAATATCAACCGATAGGGTTAGAAAGGTAGAAACGTCGACCACATGAACTTCTTTAGCTCGACTAGAAGAAACTTCAGCTGGCCGAGATGTTTCCTTTTCCAATACTTCCGGTTCATCTAAAGGAATCATCCTGTGTTCATTGATCGGGGCAAGGGCTACTTGAACGGTCGGTTCTGTGGATGTAGCAGGCCACATAAAAGATAGGATCATCGGCGCGATCAATTCCACAACTCCCTGATCCTGATCAGGTTAGAGTGATGAAGTTATACATTACAAAAGAAGACTGGAGGACTCCACAAGCTAACATATTATTATCTCTCTTAGGCTTGACCTTCTGTCTGATGCTCTAATCGATGAATGTCGCTCATAGTCTCTTCCAAGTCAGAAACTTCAAACTTTTCTACAAGAGACTAAGCAATGTCAACTGAAGTGTTTGGAGCAGATACCTCGGCTTGAGAGGATGGCACAAAGACCAACTTTTCAGAGGTCGAGAGTTCTCTGTTCGCTGTAACCAAGACATGAGAAAGCAAGACTGGAGAATTGTAAAATATTTACAAAAGAAAATAACAAAATGTTGGAGTAACGTTCACCTAAATATGACCGAACAACAAGAGTTGTAAATCGATCGACCACTGGTGAAATCTTGGTGGGGTCGATGACTAAAGCCAAAGCTCGGTTGGAACGAGAAAAAGGAGGAGGATTAGGATGATATGACTTGAGAAATCAGGTAAAAGGAAGATTAGGATCATTTAGTCTTTCCTTTTTCTACCATTTTTTAAAAGCCCTATTGAAGTGAATGTCTTTCTGTCTCTTATATGCCTCTTCCATCTCCCAAGAATACTTTAAAGGTAGAATACCCAGTCATAATTTGGTTCTATAATTGTAACGCCCTGAAAATCGGGGGTCGAGCAGAAGCTCAGCTCCCGAGTTCCAACGCATTACTTATGCAACATAGATAATGATGATTAAATGTTGTCCGTATTAGTGCATTAAACATGAGTTGGATTATACCAAAACAGCATATCATACTCTAGAGACAATTAAATTACGTAAGCAGAAGACTATAATAAATATATAAAATATATAAGCTGTCGTAAGTCTCCAGAGTGTGAACATGTTACCAGGTTAAATAATTACATGTACAATTCCAACATATTCAAAAGGTGTTAATGTCATTTAGTTAACATCCCAGAAATTCCCGTCGATCAGGACACGGCTCACATGAACCCGCCTGAAAACTGCATGTAGGAGAATGCCTCCTCGTCATCCTCAAAGTCCGGCTCCGCCTCATAGGCATCGCCACCACCTACAACTAAGACAGAGTCTGGTTGGTGTGTACAACATCATCCCGTAACGTGGGAGTGAGTGATCAACTCAGTGGAACTATAAATCAAAGGTTAACATGTTATCAATTCAGTCAAGCAGTAATCATTAAACAATACAATCAAACATCCCTAAGTACTCTGATTAATGCAAGAATGGTATGTAATAATGATGCATGCCCTCGCCTGCACTCCCTCTGCGATCTTCATCTCACGGTCGCGGCATGTCAGTCACTTCCTCAGTGCTCTACCCAATGCCAAACGGCACATGCAATGCGATGCATGAGCGTGATTTCCAAGTTCTTATTAGATTTTTTTCATACAGCAGGATTGGGAAGCTAAGGTACCGTCTTTTATATCATTAACCCAAACAATGATCCATCTAGGGTCGTCAATCCTAGTTAATCACATACGATAGGCAAGTTCAGGTCACTACCACCAATGCCCTACCAACTAGTAGTCTATTTTCGAAGGCTCGTCACCAACCCGACTGGGGACCACAGCTAGGCTGCACCAGGGTAGGCCTATTTCATATTCGAGGTCACTTCACCAACGCCCTACCAACTGGTAGTTTATTTTCGAAGGCTCGTCATCGACCCGACTGGGGACCACAGCCAGGATGCGCCAATGGAGGCCGACAGCTCGAATACAGTGTCCCATACCACCGTATTCAGCTCACGAGTCTGGGTTGCTCACTGGTCACTACGAGGAGGCTCGTTGCCCCAGTGTAGGCCGACAGCTTGACCACGATGTCCCATACCACCATGCCCGGCTCATGAGTCTTAGCGGATCGTGGTACCATGGTTAAACGGGCTTTTCACTAGTAAGTTGGTACCTTAGATTGGCGATAGGCGAATCGGTTTATTAGACAAGTTCGACTGGTATGAGCATAAGCTGAATTATCCGACAAGGAACCACTGTCGATGATCATCGTACGCCTCGAATTCACTGAAAGCATCAAATGTGGTAAGATTAGCTCGGTCACTCAAACAGGAATTGTTACCAATTGCTTGGACTACGTCGTAGTCCCAATCACAGTCAAATGCAAGAAGTAAGCATACATGATAATCTTACGGCATTTAACAACCAATTCCAACATGCATATCATTTAGGCATATTATTCAACACATATAACATGATATTCTACATATACATTGGCTACATAAACCATACCATTGAAATTAAAGCTAACATGAAGAAAAGTATACATATGGCTAAGGTAGTTGAGAATCCTATCTCAACAACCCTTGTAAGGACAAAGTATCAAACAATTACTCATACAGGCATTTTATCAAACACTTAGACTATACATTTCAACATACCTGTATTAGACTAGTTAGAACATATATCCTGGCAAGCCCCTTTACAAAGGAGTTGCCACATACACAACAAGCATCTATTTATAGTTAATAATCATGGCAAGCACAGATCCAAATTCCATATTCATTCAGACATTTTTACAAACACTTAGACTACACATTACAACATACGTAACGTATTGTAATGCCCCAAATTTTTTTCCAACCTGGAGTTAGACGTCCTTAGGCAATGGGTCGATCCTAACACCTTATTAACTTCTCAAAACTAAATCCCAAAGTCAAAAATCCTTTTTTAACCCATTTCCTTCAAAATCTCACATTTCACAACCTTATTCTTCAACTTTTTCCAAGTGCATTCATATGAGACACTAATCCTAAAGGTTAAATGATGAAGAACAATACTTAAACTAAAATTTACTATAAATAGTAAATATATAAATAAAATAGGATTTTGACTATTAACCTTATGGAATCTCATAAAATAAATAGCTTATGTGGATAGATCAGCTTCTCCTACCTCAAAATCATATATTGTACGTCAAATAACTCATCCTAGTTTATAAGATATGTCCGTTTCAAAAATCACGTGGCGGAATCACCACCGGACAGTCCAGCGGACCGCGACGCACCCCGGTCCAGCGAGCCAAGCGGGCCAGGCGGCCCGTTTGCTACCCCATTTTCTACAAATTTTTGTCCGACTTCAAAAAGTCATATCTCCCTCCTTATAACTCCGATTTAGGTGATTCAAAATCCAGATTGAAGCTTGATAAGTCTAGTTTCATATAAAAATAAGAGAAAAATAAAATAAAAATTTTAATATATTTAAATCTTGGTTGATGTAACAACTATCCGAAAATTATTAGTTTGGACAGCTGCTGCTCCTAGAATTTTTAGAATTTTTCTACAAAAGGAAATCTAATGAAATTTGGTAGAGATGAAGTAGACTTGATGATGAATTACTGAAAAAATAAATAAAATAGTATACTAATTAAAAGTGCCAGAAAGGGGTATAGAACTACCTTAGGACCTTATTTTGTCGTAATTAGGGCATAATTTAGTTAAGTACTAAGCTGAATAATCAGTAGAATTAGCTTGAATCACTTTAAATGCGATCTTTGAGACCCAAAACGAGTAGAACCGTTAACACTATGTTACCTGAAAACCTAGGATCAATCTCTAAACCCAGTTGCTCTCGGGAGCACATTAAAACTCTATATCGGACTTGGACCGCACATCGAAAGTCTGATTACTACGAAACTATACGGTTATGACCACCTTACTGGGCTTAAAAACTATCTCGAAAATCAAATCCATTTAGTATCTAGAAGGGCACAACTTGAGCCCGAAGCGAAGTGTGTGAGAAATGCGAATACCTTTAGAAATTGAACTCAGATTTAAGTAAACTGGGTCGTTCGCTTGCAGGCCAAATCTAAGGATTCAGACCGTCAAAATCTGACCCAATTACATCCTCGGATCAGAAAAAATTTCATACACATGTCAGTGTACTTGTGGACCTGATCGAGTGATGGGGACCGTTGAATTGAAACTGGTCCGCCACGATCGATCTGTAAATCCGATCGGACCGAAATCTTAGCTTGACCTAGATCCAATGTAAGAGAGCTTAAGTCCGACCGCATGCAGAAAAGGGGCCTCCAGAAGTACTTCGTTGGATCGAAACGGCCCCCCATTTGGCTATAACCTAAGTATACCATGGCCTTGGGGCCATTCTGGTCAGTTCTGGGCCTATATAAGGACCTAAAACCCTCACTATCTCATGTCATACAAATTTGTAACCCTATGAGAGAGAAGAGAGAAAAGAGAGAAGGAAAGAGAGAAAGGAGAGAGAATGTTGGAGTTGGTTCTTGGGATTCAATCCCGACGCTCCACGTACTTAACTGCTACTTCTGTATCGCTATTCCAGTGATTCTAACGCCGTTCTTAGGTAAGAAAACCTAACTCTAATATGTTCTAGATATTCAAATAGTGTAAGGGATGAAATAGCTAATCTATTTCATACTGTAGGTTGCTGTTGTGCCGTAGACACAGACTCGGTATACAAACTGAGTTCGATACTTGTTTATCGGCGAAAGGTGCGGACTATAAACGTTTAGGTTATGGTTTTCAAGGCTTTCAATGTCAGTTAATGATTTATGTCTGACTTGATTGCTGCCATATGATCTTAGATATGATATTTACCACATACTACACATATATGAACTATGTTGTGAATATAATGCATTCCATGTGTTTGTTGAACTGTTCGAATGAAAGTGAAATCATGATTTATGCTTGCCATGATTATTAACCTAGAATACGGGATTGTTATATGTATGACAATCCCCTTGTGAAAGTATTTGTCATAATATATGCCATAACTAATTTAGTCTATATATATAGTAAGGTGTAGTCTAAGTGTTTGTTGAAATGTTTGAATGGACTTGAAATTATGATTTGTGCTTAACATGATTATTGATTGGGAATACATGATTGTTGTATGTGTGGCAACTCCTTTGTGAAAGGGTTGGCTATAATATATGTTATAACTAATTTATTACATGTATATTAATATGTGTAGTCTAAGTGTTTGATAAAATGTCTGAATGAGTAAATGTTTGATGTATTGTACTTTCTGAGGGTGTTGAGATAAGATTCTCAACCACCTTAACTATATGTATAGATTCCTTCATGTAACTTAAATCTAACTACGTGATTTATGTATGAAATGCATATGTGTGATGATATGTTCATTCTGTATTTTATAAAATGCTCAAATGATTATAGTGTTTGAATTGATTGTTCAATACTGATATGACTATCACATGTGATTACCTGTTGAGATTGAGTATGATTGGGACTACTACGTAGTCTAGGCAATCGGTAATGGTTTATGATCGGTGGCTGAACTATTTTAATCACGACAGATGCGTTCAATGAATCCGAGTCGTACGTCGCTTGACAACAGTGGCTAGGCCACTCGGAATGCTTATGCACTCCATGTCGATTAAGTCTACGTGCGCTCGTACTAGTCGAGCTTGTCAAGTAACCCGATTGGTCTAATGTATGTTCACCATGTATGGACGTTACTGCTTAAATCTAAGGTACCAAACTCATTAGTGGAAACCCTGTTAACCTTGGTACCTTGATCCGCTAAGACTCATGAGTCGGACATGGTGGTATGGGACACCGTGGTCGAGCTGTCGGCTTACGCTGGGGTGACGAGCCTCCCTGTAGTAACCAGTGATCAATACCGCCTCGTGAGTCGAAGACAGTGGTATGGGACGCTGTATTCGAGCTGTCTGCCTACACTGATCAGGTGACGAGCCCTTTGTAGTTACCTCGAGTATACTCTGAACTGCGTTGAGGTGACGAGCCTTTCCGTAGCAACTAGAGTATAAACTAGGCCTACACTGATCAGGTGACGAGCCCTTTGTATTTACCTAGAACCCCAACATCGTATGAGATTTACTAGGACTGACGACCTGTAACACCCCGTACCTTCAGTACACAGGTGTTACTTCTTAAACCCACACTAAACTAAAACCAATTTGGGTTAACTAAGAACTTGAACTCGACATACACAGGATGGAGATTCCGATCGACATTAAAGCCATCCGACAGGGTCTCTAAGAGTCAACACACACCCTACAACAATCGGGAAGGTGAGGCTACTCGCACACTCTAAGGTTGAAGCCATTATGTTAGTTAATATTATTGCAAAACACTTGTCACCAACACTTGAGGATTGGTTGGTAACAAACGAAACCTTCATCATAACTAGTACCCTATATTAACCGTTGAAAAAGTTTATCGGGCCCACCTGATCGATGGATCATGTCATATGGACCAGTGATGACCCAAGGATGTATGTAACAGACCACCTGGGACTCACCATCGACCCAAAATGGGCCAGGGTCCCTATGAAGGGTTCCCAATACGGATGAACGGTATGGATTCTAACGTTAACATTCCAGTGGGTCCCGACATGGTGCATGCACAACAAAAACATGTGTGTGCGAGGTGCACCGCGTCCTCTCCTCGGTCAAACAAGTCTTGACCGACTCCTCTTGCAAATACAAATATCTCCCACCAACAGATATTTTAAACCGACTCACTTCAAGCCTCTAAGTGGCCCACCACGTCTACTTTCCGAGCAATCCAAGCCGTTCAGTTTCTCTGTGGGGCTCGGTTTAGCCAAACCGTTTAGTCATGTGACAATTTGTAAACGGACGGGGAAGATGGGTGGCAACCGTCCATCCTTGCCAAGAAAAAGCCCGACCCGAGCCTGTGGAAGGAGGGAGAGAGAGAACCGCCCTTCCCCTTTAGGAAGGACGAATCTTAACCGTCCACTAAGGCAACAATCTCAGTCGTTCCCTCTCTCTCACTCCCTCTATAAGAGGGGTCACTGTAGCCCTGGTTTTCGCATCAAGTGAGTAGGAAAGGAAAAGAAAACCTATCCCCCGTTTCGTTTCATTGGTAAGGAGGGCAGCAACTGCCTCAGGAAAAACCACATTCTCCCTTATTCTCTTGTTTCTTCGTCTTCTTCCTTATAGTTTCGTATCCTACCTGTCTGAACCGGAACCAGGCCAAAAGATGGTTAGTTTCGGTCTAGCCACAGTAACGTCGGGGCGAGCCAATTAGTGGCTCGTTTCAGACCTCAACTTGGGCCTCATTTGAAGGCATTTTTGTCTCCCTGTAGAGTTTTGAAACAACCCAGAAAGTCGGCCAATCAATGGCTGCACAATGAACGGAGAGAAACGTTTGGTTGGGTCCCTGTTTAGGACTAAGCCAATCCATGGCTCTGTTTCGGCAAGGGATCCGACTCTGTTACAACACCCGATCCACGTCGGGATCAAGCCGATTAACGACAGAGTACATGTCTTTGTGTTAGCCTGAAACCGAGCCAAGTAATGGCCCTGTTTTGGGACAAACCAGGCCCTACAATAGGACCTCGTTTTAAACAAGATATAGGCCAAACGGTGGCCTTGAAGCTGAGTTAAGACCCGGGCCAAATAATGGCCAAGCTTCTGGTCCTATCAGGAGGAGATGGCTGCGAATACACGACCTAAAACTAAGCCAGGTAATGGCTCTGTTCCAGGTTTGAACCAGTCTGCTCAGCCACAACGTTTCGAGGCCAAGAACAGACATTGTTAGGAGCTCTAGAGCAGGCCTTGGGTCAGTTCTGATCCAGCCTCCAGACCGTCCAGGAGTTGGGCCGTGAAGGAGTCTCGAACGGGACCTCAAAACTGCAGCAGAGAAATCAGCTCTGGAAGCAGTTCCAATAGCATGCAGTGCTTCCACGTCGTTGCTAACGGGATGACTGCTGGCTGGGCCTGCAGATTGCAGGTGGGCCTCAGTTGTGGGTTGCCCTGACAGCAGATACTGCATTGACTGTGGACCCCACCAACCAATGGCGGGTTGTACCATGGTGGGTCACCTCGGGCAGCATGTACTGGGACTGTCCATCATGGATGATCGTCCAGAAGTGGACCATGGGCTAGACGACTCTCAATGACGTCCAGTGCTAGATGCCTCCTTTGAAAAATAAAAATAAAACTAAACGTATACATATGTCTATCTATGTATAGCATGTACACATGCACCATCCACACGATACAATCAAGGTGCTGCACATCCAGGCCGTCCATCCATTTTGGCCTCGGACGTGGGGTCCACCTTGAGTTGTATACATGGAAGGTCCACATGGGACCCACCGATGAGGGGGAACAAGTGGTGCACGTATACACCAGTGCGTGGAAACAAGCCCTACAACACTCGCCTGCCAATCAGTTCACGTGAACTGATTGTCAAAAAAAAAAAAAATGTGAGATCTCATCATACCTGATGGGTCTGGAAAATCTAAACAGTCCACTTGAAGCAGACCTCATAAAACCCCATGGCTCCCATTTTTACCTTGAACCAAAACTTGGGTGGGCCATGATTAATGCAAATAGTTTCTTCCCTCGAACTGCATTTATCTTTGCTATGGCCCACCAGAACCTCGGATCAGGGTGAAAATTCACCCCCTAGGGTTTCTTAGGATTCCACATCTTATGGACTGTTCGGATTCAACACCATGCTCATGTGGGACCCATGTTGATACACACACACACACGTTAAGACCCTACATGGGCACTCACCACAAGACGTGTTTGTCCCTAGCCGTCCATTGTTTGGACGGTGGGCCAACATGCCTCTATGTCAGCGGCAATTACTACCTCCACTATATGGGTCCCACACGCTATGTGTGTCTTAGCTACGCCATCCAAAAAGGTCGGCCGCACCCTCCAAAAGATCAGTGGGCCATGTTTGAAGCAGTTAGTGTGATACACGTATAATGTATATAGTGTACCCATGAATACCACGTAATGCAAATATGATTCATGTGGTGTATACATCATATGCCATGGGATACATACATCAAATATATAATGTATGCATATATATGTTATGGGATACATATGTAATGTATACATATGCACTACGTGATGAATCTGTCCTAAGGATCTAAGGAGAAGAATAAGGCTGATCTAGTGATCAAGTGGGCCCTAACTGGACCCAGTTTAATTTTTTTTTTTTTTAAAAAAAAAAACAAGGGCTCATGCTTAGTGAGCTTGATTGCCTTGAGTACAGCCTAAGACAACCTTGGCATTCGGGTATTCCAAACATCCACCTAACCCCAAGTATTTAGCCTTGTGGCTCATTATCTATTATAAATGGAACTGTACGGGGAGATACGAGAGCGGTGTAAACTCACTACATTCTCAAGGAAACCTGCGTCCAGAAGCACTCTACGCTTTACCTGGTGATGATTTCTTCCCCTTAAGCTTTCCACTCTTAACTAGACCAGAAATGGCAATTTTATTAGTGTAGATGGTTAGCTAGACTAATGATAAACTGTGTATAAAAGTAAATTGTATTCACTTGATTTGTCTGTTAAAATTCTCGTGCTTACTATTGTTTAGATTCTTGAACTGCCTAAGTGAATAATCTAGTCATTTATGTCATGTATATTCAGTTGTTGTATATTAGTAGGAATATATATGTTGTTCTTCATTCCCCTTTCATATCACAATATATGTTGTTATGACACACCTACTGCTAAAATCTCTCCATGGGAAATCCTAACAAAGGAGAGTCTGTGCTTGGGGTGTAACTAGATTGGTTGTGACATAAGTAGGCCCCTGATATGGAGGTTTTGGTCATAATACTTGACCATGGGATTTACCATCCATGTGTGGTTTCACCTAACTTATCACGCCCCAAACACGGAGATCGGAATCACAAGAACCCCGATCGCCGAATCTGGTGCCGACAGCCTCCGTAGTACCCCATTCTCGATTCCCAGCGCGTATGCGCCAGATTCCGATCCTGGGATCCTATAAGGAGGATTTTTCAGTGTACATTTATCTCGCAATAAGCATAACCACAAGTATACCCAAATCATAAAGGCAACATCATCATCACATATCCACTAATATAAACTGTTGAATACAGTACTGGAAGGGAAATACATATGACAAAAATCAAAACTCCATAAGTCCGCTGTACGCTCCAAGCTCAATGCTGCTGCAACCTAATGCCACTTGCGCGCATCTATCGTGCATAAGCTTATAGAAAGCTTAGTGGGTGGTGAAAGTGTATGCACAAGGTAAGTGCCAAGTAAGCAATATAAGAGTAATCAGAGTAAGCGGAAATACTGACAGTCCGTGAGTCATACAATATCAGGGTATGCAATGCAATTTAGCTATACAAATGAGGATTCAAAGAAAGCCAAATATTAGATGCCGAGAATGCGATGTCATAAATCATACAATATCGAAATAAGCGGAAATATATTGATAGGTCTATGAGTGCCTTCAGCCATACAAAGGCTATGCGATGCAAGGCATGAATGCTAACGGTCATATCGATACAGAAACATGGCAACCCAAAATGTTAAGTACTATGAATGCAATGTAATATGCGGTGCGAATGAAATGATCATGCTGGAGTGAAGTCGGGACGATAGTACGTAGTATCACAGGCTATGGGGTCCATCACAAGGGACTTCTATCCAAACCAGTCTCATACCTAAATTTGGATAGTCAGACTCAATGTGGTAAACTCCTGATCTCAGGTTAGTCGCGCGCCTAACCGAAATCCTGGCCATACGAAAGTACACAACAATTAGTTGCGCACCACCAGCCCGAGTAGATAGTGAATGAAATGAATGCATGAATATGCAACTCCTACTCAATAAGTCCACGTATCAGTACGGTTCCTCTCTGGGATCATCACCGGGGTTTAGTACACTCCAAATGGCACTGCCGCTCTCTCAGCCGCACAGTCCAAGTGAGCGTAAGAAACCTCACTATCCGCCTGGCCAATAGTCTGCCAATACCTATTCGGCACGTCGATAGCGGACTCATTCCTCGAGCTAGTCAGACTCAGCCTAGCAATGCCCCCTACGCTCGGGCGGGTAAGACCACACCCCCTCCCAACCGACCACGACACAGTGGGAGACACTCATGTATCCACTCGGTCTCGACGTTGGGGCGTCCTCTGGTACCAAGAGGGTTTTAGGGATTTTCACCCAGGGCCATCTATGGCAGTCCGATGCTTGAACCAAACATTTTCGGTGTCCCATCTAACCATCCACGATATGCCTGTGGAGGCTACGACCCTGATGTCGCTAGGGCGTACAGTAATCATAATGAAAGATGCATGAGTCATACAATCCAGTCATGTATCAATCCTACGCATACCGTGCGCTCATGTGAGATAACCTCCGCCTATCAGGGAGTCTCATAACAACATGCTCAATGATATATGCAATGATCAACCACATCTCATAACAAACGTGCAGATGATGCGTATGGGCATGTATCATGATGCTATGCTGTCACATACTTATAATCGGTATCAATAACAGGCATCAACAACCAGCCTCGACAATGTGGACATTTAACCAACATTGCTCCCAAGGAATGGCCCTCATAGAGCCAAACATATAATGGGCTCACGGCCTCACATAACGGCCTAATATACAACACAATAGGCCTTACTCAAGGGCCACATATATATAACAGGTGGGCCCTGCTCATGGGCCTCAAATACATGACATGTGAGCCCTACACATGGGTATCGAATACATCAAATGGGTCATGCATTATGGGCCTAACACACATCACAATGGGCCTTGCCCATAGGCCAGAATTCATCACAATGGGCCCCAACTACGGGTCGCATATACATCATATAGGTCTCGACAATCGGCCTCGGCCTTAACAATTGAAATTGACACTTGAAATCGGCCTCGATACTCGGCCTCGACAATCGGAATCGACCTTAATACTCGGTCTCGACAGATCAGAATCGGCATCGATACTCAGCCTCGACAATCAAAATCGGCCTCAACAATCGGAGTCGGCCTCGATACTCGGCCTTGACAATCTGAATCGGCCTAAAATCAGAATCAGCAAATCGGTCACATCAAGCGGAATAGGCAATTGGCCACGACAATCAAAATCGATCGATCAACAATCAAAATCGGTAAATTGGTTACGTTAATCGGGATCGACAATCGGTCATGATAATCGGGATCAGTTGATAATCAGAATTTGCAAATCGGTCACGTAAATTGGGATCGGCAATCGATCACAATAATCGGAATCGGCAATCGGCGACGACAATCGGGATCGATCGATAATCAGAATCGGCAAATCGGTCACGACAATCGGATCGATCGGTAATCAAAATTGGTAAATCGGTCTCGTCAATCGGAATCGGCAATCGGCCACGACAATCGGGATCAGCCTCGATACTTGGACTTAACAATCGGGATCGATTGGTAATCGAAATCGGTAAACCGGTCACATCAATCAGAATTGGCAATTGGTTATGATAATCGGCCTCGACCGCTAATCGGCCTCGATAATTAGCCTAAAGGGGAGGTCACAATGTGGACGTTTAACCATCATTGTCAATCAATGTGGACATTCAACCAACATTGCTCCCAAGTAGTGACCCACATAGAGCCAAATATAAAGCGGACCCATGGCCTCACACAAAGGCCTAATATACATCACAATGGGCCTCATACAAGGGCTACATATACATCACTATGGGCCGCATCACATGGACTAGAATACATCACAATGGGCCTCACTTGTGGGCCTTATATACATAATAGGTGGGCCCTGCGCATGGGCTTAACTACATCGCACGGGCCACGACCCATGGGCCTAATGCGCATCATAATGGGCCTCATTAAATGGGCTACAAAATATCACGATGGCCACGCCATATGGGCCAGAAATACATCACAATGGGCCACATCCCATGGACTTTGAATACACAATAGGTGGGCCCTACATAGGCCTATATACATCACAGGTGGGCCTTGCACATGGGCCTCGAATATACATAATGATGGGTCTCATGGTTGGGCTGCACCAATGGGCCTCAAGTGGGCCACAATACATCAAAGGTGGGCCTCACAAATGGGCCACAAATACATCAAGGTGGGCCCCACAGATGGCAGGTGGGTCTGCACCTCCAAATGGGCCCACCAGTTGAACAGGGTGGACATAAAATACATACATCATGGTCAGTCCACGCAACACCGTTCAGATGCATGGTGTGCATATTCGACACATACATCATGGAGGGGCCCACGCAGCTCGTCCGAATGGATGATGTGGATACAAAATAAATACATCGAGGTGGGTTCCACCAGACGGACGGCTCAGATGGAACATATATATCATGGTGTGATCTACAGTCCAGATGGATGGACAGCTACACAATGCATACATTAAGGTGGCCCCACCCCAAAAAAAATAGATGGACGGCATGGTATAAAAACACATACATTACAAGGGGTCCACATGCACCAACGGATAAACGGTGTCGAAAAAAACTCATACATCATTGTGGCCCATAGAGCTTACTGATGTCAGCCAGCAATGGGACCCACGTCCCACATGCTGCAAGGTGGATGGACAGCTGGAGGAACACGCGCATTATGGTGCGCCCCACACCACCCGTCCATATGGACGGCATGGATAAAACATACGCCATGGTAGGGACCCACACATCACACCGTCCAGATGGATGGTGTGAATACAGAATATATTCATCAAGGTGGGCCCACCCCATACGTATGGCACGTGTGGGTGAGTCCCACATCCCAGCAAGTGACGGAGAGCTGTGGATTTCAAACCACGTATATATAAATAAAGGTGGGTTCCCACGTGGTGGGCCATCCCACTTCTCTCTCTCTCTCTCTCTCTCTCTCTATATATATATATATATATATATATATATATATATATATATATATATATATATAATATTAAATTATTATTTATAATCTGCCCCAACGTCCACGCCTAGTGGACAGCCTGGGCACATGACGTCCTCAAGGTGGGGTCCATGTGCTGGATGCACAGGTCTTCGAGGTGGCCCCACATCCAACAGGCCACACGTGTTGGAGGCAGCACGGACGGCGTGGATGATATATAAACATCAAGGTAGGCCTTTCAACAGATGGACGGCGTGGATTACAAAACCTACATCCCGGTGGGGTACTCAGAACTTGCTGACGTCAATCACACTAGCTGTATAGCTGGTGTGAGATACACCAGCCAATCCACTTCCACTAACAGGTGGGTCCCACATGGGGCCCACCATCACGTTGATTTTCCATCCAATCTGTTGGTAGGGTCACACAGACCCATACGAAAAGGAAAAACAAATTTCATAACGATCCAAAACTGCTGGGACCCACACAGGATCTCAATGGCAGAAGCTTAGTCCCACTGTTCCCTGCCATGTGGACCACCTGAGCTGAGTATACGGTGTATTTTTTGGGCGCCCCACTGCCAAAAAGGGGGGCCACCAAATGCACGGTGTTGATGTTACCATACATCACGATGGGGCCCACGGCTGGGACCCATAGTCCCTGGCTCCAGCGTCAGACGCAGCGTCCTGCGGACGCCACCGGCAGTAGCAGACGCTGCTTGTTTCCCTTTTTTTTTTTTTAAGATAATATTTTTGAAGTTTTTCCTAGGTGGAGCACACATCAGGGAAATCCAACCTAGCCATTAGTTTCCAAGGCTCAAGACAGACCCATCAAGCCCAATATTCAATATATTTCGGTGTGTAAAAACATTAGGTAAATTTCAACGGTCAAGAACACTGTTTCCATGCTATGGCCCGCCAGACAGTCAGATTAGCTTCATTTTTCAGCTCAACGCCTAATATTGGCTGGGGAATGGACTGGACGGCATGGATAAGACACATACATCTAGGTGGAGCCTATAAGAGTGGCCCACCCAAAGCTTGTTATATTTATTTATTTATTTATTTATTGTTAGCTTGTCAGTGCACAACACTGTCATTCACACTTCACCGTTCCACGTCCAGCGTCCAAGGATGCTGGACGACGTGAATACATATCAAGGTAGGTCCCACCTAGACGTGGCCCACTTAGATTAATATGATATTTGTGTTTTCCCATTGCCATAATGTAGGGCCCACATGGTTTGGATGGCCATGGGGTCCATTCAAGTGGGCCACACAGCCATATCATCACGGGAAAAAGAAATAAAAGAGAGAAGGAGAAATATAGAAAAAGAAGCACCCACCTTAGATCTCTCCTTCCTTCTTCCGCCAATGCATGCTAGAGCTCCAAATGAACAATTTCAATAGTTGAGATCACACTTGGATGGTGGAGATGGGAGATAAGAAGTGAGCCACACAAAGCTCTCTCTCATGGAGCTCTCATGAACGAATTACTTGCTTGGGAGAAAATGAGGAAGAGAGATGAGAGAGAGAGGTGTAAGAGAGAGAGGGATGGGTGATGGATGGGGTGAGAGATGAGTGGTGGGTGATAGGTGTACTTGAGTGTAAGAGAAAGTTTAACTTTGGGGTTGCTTGGGGATGGGGTTGTACTTTGACATGTGAGGTGATGTGTACTTGATTGATGAGATTGATTGAATTTGATGTGATGTTCTCTTGGGTTTTGCAACGCGCGGTGTTTTTCCTCGAACTGAATGCAGGTCCACATCTCCTGGCCAGGGTATCACCTTGGTGCGCGAGACGCGGCATCGGAACCGCAGCGACGGCGCGGTCGCGGTCGCTAGGGTACAAGTCTCGGATTGAGTTGACTCAGATATGTAAGACTCAACTTAGGATCGCGCACAAACATTGGTTACAAGTCGCGAGTTGCCGGAATTCGACCGGGATGACCGCGGAAGCCTACGAAACGGTACGGGCTAGGGTACAGGTCTTACATAACTGACTGACGGCGAATCTCATAACCCTTCCAAATACCGTTATTTACTCATTTTTAAATCATTCATGACGACATGTTTAAATAGCCACTTTTGGTAGTTTCAACCTTTCACCCCTAATCGACATTGGTGGTGGCCTCTTTATGTTGAATCGATTGACCACATATTAGTGGGTGCTACACACACCCTAGGACTGTAGTCTCATAGGCCGGGGATGGTGGTAATGGGACACTATACCCGAGCCGTCGGCCTACGCGGGGCCATGTACTCTCCCGTAGTGACCGTGAGCTTATTTAAATTGGGTGGTTGCAATTGGACTAATAACGGGATGGATAATTATGCATGCATGGCACAGACCAACATCTATTGTTGACATACGTAACACACAGATTCGCCTGTCTGGATGTCTTACCCGAGACATTAACCACCATTTGTTGTTATCATACATAGTTGCATGTTTGGATGTTTTACCCGAGGCACAGACCATCTGGATGTCTTACTCGGGTCGATAATTGCATGGGTGACGACCCCTATTCCGTCTGGATGTTTTACCCAGTACAACATTTGCATTTACTTATCCATGCACTTAATACAACTACATCTACTGTGTTTTGGATTATCTGTATACTTTTATGTTATTCCTTGTTTAGGGCGGCGGTGTGTAATCTTAGCGGGAGATCACACTGAGTTGGCCACTCATTCATCAATATTCAACCGTACAGAGGACACAGGGACAGAGGGAGTTGCGGAGGAGCCGGAGGCGACGGAAGTCGAGGGGGAGGCTTATAATGAGGAGCCGTACCAGGAGGCGGCTGCTTATTTTGGATTAAATCAGTAGTTACTTGCTTATTTATATTTCAGTTCATCTTGAGAATTAAGGTTTTGTATATGGGCCCCAACTGAGTGGCCCAGGATATTATTACTGTTTGGGTTTTATCTATACTACGCTTAGTTCCGTTAATCGCACTTTGATTTGGACTTGATTATCCTTTTGCTTATCAGTTAACACTTGGGTTTTTAAGAGACGAGTGATATACTCGGGTCTCGAAAACCGGGGCATTACACAACCCTAGAATGGATCATTGTTTGGGAATTGATATAAGGGAGGTACCTTAGTTTTCCAATCCTGCTGTATGAAAAGGACTAATAAGAACTTGAAAATCACGCTCATGTACCGCATTGCATGTGTCGTTTGGCGTTGGGTAGAGCACTGAGGAAGTGACTGACATGCCGCGATCGTGAGATGAAGATCGCAGAGGAAGTGCAGGCGAGGGCATGCATCATTACTATATACCATTCTTGCATTAATCAGAGTATTTAGGGATATTTGATTGTATTGTTTTATCATTACTGCTTGACCGAATTGATAACATATTAACCTTTGCTTTATAGCTCTACTGAGTTGATCACTCACTCCCACGTTCTAGGACGGTGTCTTAAACACCAACCAAACTCTATTGTAGTTTCAGATAATGGCACGGTTTGCGAGGCAGAGCCAAACTTTGAGGATGACGAGGAGGCATTCTCATATATGCAGTATTCAGGCAGGTTCATGTGAGTCGTGCCCTGACCGACGGGGATTACTGGGATATTGACTAAAAGACATTACACATTTTGTATATTTTGAAGTTTTATGTGTAATTAATTAACCTGGTAACATGATCATACTCAAGAGACGTACAATTACACATGTTTATATATACTTATCACAGCCTTCCGCTTGCGTATATTAACTGTTTCTGGAGTATGATATGTTGTTTTAGTATAATCTCACTCATGTTCGAATGCACTCATAATAATCATCATAATCTATGTTGCATAAGTGATGCGTTGGAACTCGGGAGCTAGGCTTTGCTCGACCCTCGATTTTCAGGGCGTTACACGTATGTTGGCGATAATAGAAATTAGGACAAATCCTTTCACCAAGGAGTTGTCACACGCATAACGACCATATATTCACAACGAATAATCATGGCAGGCACGAATCCAAATTCCGTACTCATTCAGTCATATCAACAAACACATGGAATATACTATATTCAACATAGTTCATATATATTTGTAAAGTGAAACAGGCATCGCATTTAGCATGTGAAATGGCACCCACATCAGTTATAAATCATTAACCAGCATTGAAAGCCTTGAAAACTATAACATAAACGTTTATAGTCCACACCTTTCGCCGGTAGGCTCGTAACGAACTCAGTTTAAACACTAATCCCTTGTCTATGGCACAACGACAACCTACAGTATGAAATAGGTTGGCTATTTCATCCCTTACACTATTTGAAACCCTAAAATAGATTAGGGTTAGGTTTTCTTACCCAAGAATGGTGTCGGAATCGCCCGTATAGCGATACAAGAATAGTGGTTAAGCACGTGGAGCGTCGGGATTAAATCCCAGGAACCAACTCCAACTCTCTCTCTCACTTTCTCTTTCTTTCCTTCTCTCTTTCTCTTTTCTCTCCTAGGGTTGCAAATTCGTATGACATGAGAGAGTGAGGGTTTTAGGTCCTTATAAAGGCCCAGAACTGACTGGAATGACCCTAAGGCCATGGTATACTTAGGTTATAGCCAAATGGGGGCTATTTCGATCCAACGGAGCACTTCTGGAGGCCCCTTTTCTGCGTACGATCGGACTTAAGCTCCCTGGCATTGGATCTAGGTTGAGTTAAGTTTTCAGTCTGATCGGATTTGTAGATCGATCGTGGCGGACCAGTTTCAGTTCAACGGTCATCGCCATACGATCAGGGCCATAAGTACACTGACATGTGTATGAAATTTTTCTTGATCCGAGGGTATAATTGAGTCAAATTCTGACGGTCTGAATCCTTATATTTGGCCTACAAGTGAACGACTCAATTCACTTAAATCTGAGCATGCTTCCTAAAGATATTCGCGTTTCTCACACACTTTGCTCTGGGCTCAAGTTGTGCGTTTCTGGATACTATCTAGATTTGATTTCCGAGATGGTTGTCAAGCCCAATAAAGTGGTCATAACGATTTAGTTTTGTGGTCATCGGACTTTCGACATGTGGTACAGGTCCGATACGGAGTTTCAAGGTGCTTTCGAGAGCAACTGGGTTTTGAGATTGATCCTAGATTATAGGGTAATGTAGCGTTAATGATCCTACAAGTTTTGGGTCTTCTAGTTCTTATTTAAAGTGGTTCAAGCTAATTTCGTAGCTAATCTAGTTTAACACTTAGTTAATTTCGTCTAATTTCTTAAGGATTTAGTCCTGAGTGATTTCTGCCTGAGGTGGTACTCGGGTCTCAGTACGGATTTTTTCGGGACGTTACAATAATAGTTTTCAAAGTCTGTTGTAGCTTTGGCCGAAGAAGAAATTGTAACACCCCGGATTTTTTATCACTTGGAATTAGACGTCCTTAGGCAATTGGTCGATCCTAACACCTTATTAATTTCTCAAAACTCAATCCCAAAGGCCAAAATCTCTTTTCAACACATTTCCTTAAAAATTTCCCACTTCACCTTTCACCACCTTGTTCTTTAAATGTTTCTACGTACTTTTATATTAGGCATGAATCCTAAAGTTTAGGTGATGAAGAACAATACTTTAGAAATCTGTACAAAAACCAGAGTACCACCTCAGGCAAAAATCACTCAGGATCAAATCCTTTAGGAATTAGACAAAATTAACGAAGTGCTAAACTAGATTAGCTACGAAATCCGCTTGATCCACTTTAAATATGATCTGCAAGACCCA
This sequence comes from Magnolia officinalis, assembly GCA_021015155.1. Lineage (NCBI taxonomy): Eukaryota > Viridiplantae > Streptophyta > Magnoliopsida > Magnoliales > Magnoliaceae > Magnolia > Magnolia officinalis. The sequence goes on along the minus strand of JAJHSJ010000002.1, from coordinate 82,935,865 downwards.
AAACTAGAAGAATCATTGACGCTAGGTTACCCTGAAATCTAGGATCAATCTCATTACCCAGTTGCTCTCGGGAGCACATTGAAACTCCGTATTGGATCTGGATCGCACGTCGAAAGTCCAAGTACTACGAAATTATATAATTGGGACAGTCTTGCTGGGCTTGACAACCATCTCGGAAATCAAGTCCAGATAGTGCCCCAAAACCATTCGCTTGAGCCCGGAGCGAAGAGTGTGAGAAAACGTGGTTTCATTTAGAAAATAATTCGAATATGAGACTTGTCATTTGTAAGCCGAATATAAGCAATCAGACCGTCAGAATCTGACCCAAATACACCCTCGGATCAGGAGAAATTTCATACACAGGTCAGTGTACTTGTGGCCCTGATTGAGCTTCGGTGACCGTTGAACTGAAACTGGTCCGCCACGTGTGATCTGGGAACCCGACTGGAACGAAAACTTAACTCAACCTAGATCCAAGGTCAGTGAGCTTAAGTCCGACCTTTGGCTCAAGGGGGGGCTCCGGAAGTGCTCCGTTGAGCTAAAATAAACTCCCTTTGGACATAACCTAAGTATACTTTGACCCTGGGGCTATTCCCATCAGTTTTGGGCCTATATAAGGGCCTTAAGCTCTCACTCTCTCATCCGATACGAATTTGGGAAACCCGAGGAGAGAGAAGAAAGAAAAGAGAGAGAAAGAGAGAGAGAAGTGGGGATTCTTTCTAAGATTCTTCCCTACTAATCCACCTGCTGAAACACTACTCCCATGTAGTTCTTCCGGTATTTCCAACGCCGTATTTGGGTAAGAAATCCAAACCCTAACCTGTTGTAGAGATTTTCTATTGTAGGTTGTTGTGGTGCCGTTGACAAAGACTTAGTGTCTAAACTGATTTCGTTTCGTGTTTACGGCGTAAGGTGCGGACTTTAAACGTATAGGTTATGGTTTTCAAGGCTTTCAATGTCAGTTAATGATATATTACTGACGTAGATGTTATTGCACATGTACAAAGTGTTGTCCGTTTCGTTTTTCAGATATACGTTAACTATGTTGAATATACTGTATTCCTCGTATTTGTAGAAAATACCGTATATGTATGAAATACGGATTTGTGCTTGTCATGATTAATTGCTATCTATGTATGCTAAATACATGTGTATCAACTTCTGAATGAACGGATTAGCCTAATACATGTTATCCCAACATACGTTGTGTATGTTATAACGTGTAGCCTAAGTGTTTGTAGAAATGTTCGAATGAATATGGAACTATGATTTATGCTTGCCATGACTATTGGTCGTGAATGCATGATCGTGGTTCATGTGGTAAATCCTTTGTGAAAGGATTCGTTACGACATGAGTTTTAACTAGCATATTACAGGTATGTTGGAAGGTGTAGTCTAAGTGTTTGTAAAATTGTCTGAATGAGTAGGTAGTTAGTAAATTGCAATGTAAAAGGGTGTTGAGCTATGATTCCCAACTCCCTTAACTATGTGTATGATATTCTCTATGTACCGTATATTATAGCGTATGTTTTCTCTATGGAATGCATATGTGTGGATTTATGTTTAAGTTGTAGTCCATAAAATGCAGAAACAAAGCCGTGAAGGGTGATGGGGGAGTGGTGTAACGATTCCGTGCAACAGCCCTGGCAGCCCTAAAGCGGACATTATCTGATATTTGATTATATGATTTGCAATCTTGATTCATAACTGTTTTAACTATCTTCTAGGATATTTTGTTATAATTGAATGTGATTGGGGCTATTGTATAGTCCAGACAATCGGTAACGGGCCTTGATTTTGTGGCTGAGGTCATTTCGCCACAAAAGACATGTTCGATGAATCCGAGTCGTACGATGGTTGTCGACAGTGGTACCTTATCGGTTACTTCAGCGTACGCTCGTACCAGTTGAACTTGTCTAATAAACCGATGGGCTTATTGTGTGTTCACCATGTTTGGACGCTACTGCTTGAACCTAAGGTACCCAACTTACCAGTGAAACCCCGTTAACCTTGGTACCTCGATCCGCTAAGACTCATGAGCCGAATATGGTGGTATGGGACATTGTGGTTGAGTTGTCGGCCTACGCTGGGGCGACGAGCCTCCCCATAGTGACCAGTGAGCAACCCAAACTCATGAGCTGAATACGGTGGTATGGGACACTGTATTCGAGCTGTCGACCTACACTGATTTGGTGATGAGTCCTTTGTAGTGACCTCGAGCGTACTCTGAGTCTATGTGGAGGCGACGACCCTTCCGTAGCAACAAGAGTATAAACTAGGCCTGCACTGATTTAGCGACGAGCCCTTTGCAGCGACCTAAAACCGCAACATCGTATGAGATTTACTAGGACTGACGACCCTAGAATGGATTATTGTTTGGGTATTGATATAAGGAAGGTACCTTAGTTTTCCAATCCTACTGTATGAAAATGACTAATAAGGGAGTTGGTAATCACGTTCATGCACCGCATTATGTGTGTGTTTGGCGTTGATGGTCAAGCACTGAGGGAGTGTGGCATGCCGCGATCATAAGGAGTCACTGAGGGAGCGTAGGCGAGGGCATGCATCATACATTCATACCATTCTTGCATTAACAAGAGTACTTAGGGATGTGTGATTTACTTCTTTATCATTACCGCTTGATTGAATTGATAACATGTTAACTTTTGCTTTATTGTTGCACTGAGTTGATCACTCACTCCCACGTTACGGGACGGTGTTATACACACCAACCAGACCCTGTTTGAGTTTCAGATGATGGTGATGCTTGCGAAGCGGAGCCCGGAGTGAAGAGTGTGAGAAAATGTTGTTTCATTTAGAAATTAATTCGAATTTGAGACTTGTCATTTGCGGGCCGAATATAAGCAATCAGACCGTCAGAATCTGACCCAAATACACCCTCGGATCAAGAGAAATTTCATACACATGTCAATGTACTTGTGGCCCTGATCGAGTTTCGGTGACTGTTGAACTGAAACTGGTCCGCCACGTTTGATCTGGGAACTCGATTGGAACGAAAACTTAACTCGACCTAGATCCAAGGTTAGTGAGCTTAAGTCCGACCTTTGGCTCAAGGGGAGGCTCCGGAAGTGCTCCGTTGAGCTGAAATAGACTCCCTTTAGACAAAACCTAAGTATACTTTGGCCCTGGGGCCATTCCCATCAGTTTTGGGCCTATATAAGGGCCTTAAGCCCTCACTCTCTCATCCCATGCAAATTTAGGAAACCCTAGGAGAGAGAAGAAAGAAAAGAGAGAGAAAGAGAGAGAGAGAGAAGTGGGGATTCTTCCCTGCTGATCCACCTGCTGAAACACTACTCCCGTGTAGTTCTTCCGGTATTTCCAACGCCATATTTGGGTAAGAAATCCTAACCCTAACCTGTTGTAGAGATTCAAATAGAACAGATGGTGGAATAACTAACCTATTCCCTATTGTAGGTTGTTGTGGTGCCGTTGACAAAGACTTGGTGTCTAAATTGATTTCGTTTCGCGTCTACGGCGTAAGGTGCAGACTTTAATCATATAGGTTATGGTTTTCAAGGCTTTCAATGTCAGTTAATGATATATTACTGACGTGGATGCTATTGCAAATGTACAAAGTGTTGTCAGTTTCATTTTTCAGATATACGTTAACTATGTTGAATATATTGTATTCCTCGCATTTGTAGAAAATACCGTATACGTATGAAATACGGATTTGTGCTTGCCATAATTAATTGCTGTCTATGTATGCTAGATGCATGTGTATCAACTTCTGGATGAACTGATTAGCCTAATACATGTTATCCCAACATACGTTGTGTATGTTATAACGTGTAGCCTAAGTGTTTGTAGAAATGTTCGAATGAATATGAAACTATGATTTATGCTTGCCATGACTATTGGTCATGAATGCATGATCGTGGTTCATGTTGCAAATCCTTTGTGAAAGGATTCGCTACGACAGGTGTTTTAACTAGCATATTACAGGTATGTTGGAAGGTGTAGTTTAAGTGTTTGTAAAATTGTCTGAATGAGTAGGTAGTTAGTAAATTGCAATGTAAAAGGGTGTTGAGTTATGATTACCAACTCCCTTAACTATGTGTATGATTTCCTCCATGTACTGTATATTATAGCGTATGTTTTCTCTATGGAATGCATATGTGTGGATTTATGTTTAAGTTGTAGTCCATAAAATGCAGAAACAAAGCCGTGAAGGGTGATGGGGGAGAGGTGTAACGATTCCGTGCAACAGCCCTGGCAGCCCTAAAGCGGACATTATCTGATCTTTGATTATATGATTTGCAATCTTGATTCATAACTGTTTTAACCATCTTTTAGGATATTTTGTTGTAATTGAATGTGATTGGGGCTATTGTATAGTCCAGACAATCGGTAACGGGCCTTTATTTTGTAGCTGAGGTCATTTCGGTACAAAAGACATGTTCGATGAATTCGAGTCGTACGATGGTTGTCGACAGTGGTACCTTGTCGGTCACTTCAACATACGCTCGTACCAGTCGAACTTGTCTAATAAACCGATGGGCCTATTGTGTGTTCACCATGTTTGGACGCTACTGCTTGAACCTAAGATACCCAACTTACCAGTAAAACCCCGTTAACCTTGGTACCTCGATCTGCTAAGACTCATGAGCCGAACATGGTGGTATGGGACACTGTGGTCAAGTTGTCGGCCTACGCCGGGGTGACGAGCCTCCCCATAGTGACCAGTGAGCAACCCAGACTCGTGATCCGAATACGGTGGTATGGGACACTGTATTCGAGCTATCAGCCTACACTGATTTGGTGACGAGCCATTTGTAGTGACCTCGAGCGTACTCTGAGTCTACGTGGAGGCGACGACCCTTCTGTAGCAACAAGAGTATAAACTAGGCCTGCACTGATTTAGCGACGAGCTCTTTGCAGCGACCTAGAACCGCAACATCGTATGAGATTTACTAGGACTGACGACCCTAGAATGGATCATCGTTTGGGTATTGATATAAGGGAGGTACCTTAGTTTCCCAATCCTGCTGTATGAAAATGACTAATAAGAGAGTTGGTAATCACGTTCATGCACCGCATTACGTGTGCGTTTGGCGTTGATGGTCAAGCACTGAGGGAGTGTGGCATGCCGCGATCGTAAAAAGGAGTCGCTGAGGTAGCGTAGGCGAGGGCATGTATCATACATTCATACCATTCTTGCATTAACAAGAGTACTTAGGGATGTGTGATTTACTGCTTTATCATTACCGCTTGATTGAATTGATAACATGTTAACCTTTGCTTTATTGTTCCACTGAGTTGATCACTCACTCCCACGTTACGGGACGGTGTTGTACACACCAACCAGACTTTGTTTGAGTTTCAGATGATGGCGATGCTTGCGAAGTGGAGCCGGACTTTTATGAGGAGGAGGAGGGTTTCTCCTTATATAGCTATCAGACGGGTCTATGTAGATCATCTTCTGATCGACGGGAATACAGGGATTACTTTAGTTTGCACTTTTGGAACACCCATGTATATTCCTTTTGTTCATTTTTGTTGTATACATGTCTATCTTTAACCTGGTAACATGTTCATACTCTGGAGATGTACAATAGTTTATATATTTTATATATCTATCACAGTCTTCTGCTTGCGTAATTTAACTGTCTCTGGAGTATGATATGCTGTTTTGGTATAATCCCACTCATGTTTATTGCATTAATATGAATAACATTCAATCATCATTATCTATGTTGCATAAGTGATGCGTTGGAACTCGGGAGTGGAGTTTATGCTCGACCCCCGATTTTCAGGGCGTTACAGAAATACCTGACGTAGATCAACCAAACGTTGTAGGCAGAGCAGGGTGAGGAGCTACGAGAGGCCCAAGCTCAGAAATCTTCGAAATGGCTGGAGGAGATGTAGGTGCTGGGATTGAAGCAGTCGTCGGAACCGCTTTAGTTGACCTGCCACCATCGTGGTCTTTTGACACTTCAATTCAAGTTGAGTTAAATCGACCACCCTTATTAATGTGAAAGAAGACTCGACCATCTTATTGGTGTTGGGGATGGGACAGTTGTTGCGACCGATGTCGTCTTCTTTGATCGTGTCTTCCTCTAGGAAGGGGACATGGCCGACCAAGGAGCAGTCAATTTCTTGGTGCTTTTTTTTTTTTTTTTCAAATAAATAAAATTTAAAATTCTTCTTCTTGGCCATAGGTTTCTCCACTTTAGATGAAGAATAAAGTCGACCGATGATCAATTCATGTGACATGTTAATCAAAGTCCTGTAGTAGTTTTTCCACAATGAGTCGAATGACTCTAACTATTGTGGATAGTTGGAGAAGAGACATGGTGTGAAAGAAGAGCTAATTGAAGCAAACCCTCCGTGGAAAGTCTGAAAGGTGATAATCGAGTCTGCAAGTGGTCAATGAGTCATAGGTTGATTGCAAGTTGGGGGCATAAATGAAAAATGGATACATCAAACCAAACCAAATTAACGAGCAAGAATATTGGGGTTGTACTGTTTGATGCTAGCCTTAGCATTAATACCCATATCTATTATGCCATTATATGGAAGGTATCTACATATCAGATAGCTTTTCCAAGTTACACCCTTGAGGCTTGCCATCTCGGTGTTGGTCGACTCGTAATCTTCAGTGAACCAGGTTGGACCAAACTCTTTATCTTTAAATAGGCATAAATAATGGTTGAACTTCTCGAGGTTGAAAGAAAAGAAAAAACTCATATATTCAGTAAAATAATAATTGATTTTGGTGCAGAGGATGTTGCGGTGATTGAATGAGGTAAATTTTATATCTGCTGGAACAAATTTAACGAATTTTGCTCCAAAGTACTTGTACAACCACATCTAGACAATCCAGATAAACCCACCAAAGTGGTAAAATTCCATTATGGTTGCTTCAAACATACTGCAATAAATATAGCCGAGTACGAAAGGAGCAAGATCGAGCTGATGTCCTTGAGTGAGTGCCTCGGCCAGATGAATGTATTCATTGGTAATTTGCAAGGCACTCACACATAACAAGAATCAATAATTATGTGTGTTCTTACTCATCCACTTCATCCTAAGACTTGTGTTGTAGAGCCACAAAAGTGGAATATACCTTACTGGTCTTGTTTGGAAGAGTGAATGAATGTTAATTCTTCAAAGCGAAACTCAGATATACAAGCCCACCCAAGGACAAAAGGTGAGTGAATATACATACATCCATGATTGTTGGACCTATGGGCTGCATTCAAAATGGAATGTACTTGTAGACTGACCCTAAAAAGTTGACACCGCTATAAGAATAAAGGTATTTGCTGGATATTCATGCAAGGAAAGTCCGATGCATTTATAAATTTCTGCCTGCCTCTATCTATCACCGTACCGCTTCAATGCATGTCAAATAGTCACCTCAACTGCGTCTGTTTTATATCCATGCGGTACATTCATTTGGCCAGCTCATTTTAAAGCACGGACCCAAAAATGAAGGTGCTGGGAAGCTCAAGTGGACCACACCACAATAAACAGTCGGGATAATGACAACTATCATCTAGATGAAGGGAAAACAAAAACATCAGATCCAAAACTTTCGTGGCCCAAGAAGTTTTTAACTGTGGGCGTTTATCACTACTATTTCCTATGCTATGGTTCCCTTGGGCTTCCTATCTGGTTCATTTTTGGGTTAATGTCCTATAATGAGCTAGAAACACGGATGGACGGAGTGGATATAAAACTCATAAATAACGGTGGGCCCCACAGCGACCAACACATCACCACAACACCGTGGGGTGGTGAGGGAAACGCCACGTCCTGCGATTTGCTAAAATTCCTGTAAGCTCGGGTTACCGGCTAGTCGCGTCCCCCCTACCAATTCGCGTGCAACAGACAAACTCGCGCCTCTTTCTGTCGATGTCTCTCTGATAGTATGCTTCAACAGCTGCTGCTTCCCGAATCCATGGAAGTCAGATTCCTAGCTCCGTCTCGCCCTTTACAACTCCGCCCTTCTCCCGCTATCAAAACCCGTCTTCCAGTTCCAAGGAAACGCTTCTTCCCTTCTCCTACTTCTCTATTTCCTTCCTCTATTTCCAGCATTTCCATCTTCTCTGCCTCTCTTCCCTCTTTCACAGCCCCTTGCATTCGTCCTCCCCAATCTTATCATGCCAGCGAACCGTCCCTCGACGAAGAGCTTCTCCCTCCTTTCTCTGGCGATTCTGCCAGCATTTGGGGACAGATGAATGAGATTGTGAGGTTCGCGGGACCTGCTGTCGGGCTCTGGATCTGTGGGCCCCTCATGAGTCTCATCGACACCGCTGTCATCGGCCAGGGTAGCTCCTTGGAGCTAGCTGCTTTAGGTAATTATTCTCGATGAATTATATGTATGCTGTCACTTCCTACTGTCCAAGTGGGGCTGTGCATTGGCGGCCCTGACCGTTTATGTGGTGGGGCCCTTTGTGGGTGGACTGCCCCCAATCCTATCCTTCAATCATCAATTGCCTGCGAACTGATGGTGCGCATCAAATGGGAATAACAGACCGAAGTTTGGATGGATAGCATCTTCCAATCTGGAGGTATTGGTCCATCTACTGTGTGCCTATCAGATCAACTGAACTGTGGGTTGTAGTCGTCCTTTAGTTCTGTTCTTTTTTTTAAATTTTTTTTTTTTCCCCTGGTGTCTGTCGTGACTGGAATGATCAGGGCCTGGGACGGTCGTCTGCGACAACGCGAGTTACGTGTTCATGTTCCTCTCAATTGCTACTTCCAACATGGTTGCTACTTCCCTTGCCAAAAAGGTCAGTTTTCTGCTTGCTTGGAATGTAAATATGGTTTGTTAAATATTTAGAAAGTCATTCATTAATTTAGGCTGATAGCACTACTCTTCAACTGAATATCCCTCTCATAGTAGCACTGTAAAACCAACATTTTAAAGCGACAGAATGTAGCATGACACCCAATTTCTTGTTGGAAGCATCATGATCATCATCTAAGTTTTATCCCAACAATTGGGGTCAGCTACTGAATCCTGTTTCACCATTCCATTGTATCACAGACCATATCATCGGTTAAACCGTAGGTCTTCACATCTTTTCTTACTACGTCCATCTACATCCTTTTGGGCCTTCCCCTTGTTGTTTTAGAGCCTTCAGCTTCTCACTCGTATTTGGTGCAGTTCTTGGTCTCCATGCATGTGGCCAAATCATCTAAGTCTACTTTCTCTTATCTTATTACCTATTGGTGCTACTCCTAATTTCTCTGGAATGCATTAATCTCTAATTCTATCCTTGTCTTGCCATGCATCCATCTCGTTGTTCCTTGACTGCCCAATATTATGTCCCATAACGCATTGGTGGAAGTAACAATGACCTTTTAAATAAATGCATGGTCTTTGACAATGAAGGGTGTTGATAGAGTGCCTTTAATCTGGTGCAGTGTTGTTCGGCCAACCGAGGCGTGTTGTGATGTTCCCAGGCGACCAAGATCTATTTCGATTGACTGAGAGACTCTGTTGATGTCTCAATCAATTGAAGGTGTGACTGAGCGGAATGCCTAAGTGCGGGTTTTTGTTTCTAATTTTGTACGGAAGTGTATAAATAGGCTTCTAATTATACAATTAGGGTAGAATGAAAGGAACTTAGCATGTTTTCAAGGGTTTTGAGGGAGAGGCTAGTGTTTCTCATCTCTAAGTTGTTCAATCTCTTGTAACTTTCAGATTATAGTGAATTGTTTGTCACTTGGTGCCGTGGTTTTTTTATCGCAAGAGTTTTTTTTTTAATGTAAAATTCGTGTGTTCTCTATTGTTGCATGAATTTTTCTTTCCTTATTGCAGTGTGTGATTTCGTTTGAGGTTGCTTCTGTGCCAGATAAGTCGTGTTAGGGCTTGTTGTGTCCCTAACAACTGGTATTAGAGCGAATGTCGGGTTTTTAAATAGACTCTGAGACGTGACATCGAGGGGATCGAATGTGAAGTTCGAGACAAAGAAACTCACAGGCAAAAACAATTTTGAATTATGGAGGTTGAAGATGAAAGCCCTCCTAATCCAACAAGGTCTGCAAAAAGCACTCCTTGGCAAGCAAACATCCTGAATTGATGAAAGAAGAGGATTGGGATGAACTTGATCAGGGGGCGACTAAGGCAATTCAATTATGCTTGGCTGTTGAAGTCTTTTATAATGTCATTAATGAGATGACTACTGCAGGCCTATGAGCGAAGTTGGAGAGCATCTATATGACAAAGTCACTTTCTAATCGTCTATATTTGAAGAGATAACTGTACTATTTGAAGATGGTGGAAAGGTTGGATCTCTTTGAGCACATCAATGCCTTTAACAAACTAAATTGCAAACTGACAAGTGTGGAGGTGAAGATCGATGAAGAAGATAAAGCCCTAATTTTGTTGACGTCTCTTCCGGATTCCTATGAGTATCTGGTGGATACTTTGTGCCATGCTAGGGATACCTTGAACCTTGATACTATTATCTCATCTCTTCAATCGAAGTAGTTGAGAAGGAATAACGATGCGGAAGGTACTTCTATGGGTGCACTGGTTGCTAGGGGAAGAATGTTTGAGCAAGAGAAGGGAAAGTCGTGATCGAGGTCCAAGTCGAAGGGCAAAGGAAAATTGAAGTGTTAGAATTGTGACAGGATAAGACATGAAGAAGGACTGTACAAATTCTAAAACTCAGAAGGATGAGAAATCGCATAAGTCGCCAAAGGAGGCCAATTCAGCGGAATCCAGCGAGGGGACGAGTGGTTGTGATGTATTGTCTGTGTCCAAGGTCAGACACTTGTGTAACGAGTGGATTTTGGATACGGGGGCATCATACAATGTGTCCTCATTGAAGTTGGTTCACTACGTACAATGAGTATGATGGTAGCTTCTTATGGGCAACGATCACACCTGTAAGATGATTAGAATTGGTTCGGTTCGCATTAGAATGCATGATGTGGCAGAGCATACTCTGACTGATGTGAGGCATATTTTTGATGTAAAGAAGAATTTGATATCTTTAGAAGCTCTTGAGGAACTCAGGTGCAAATTTGCCGGCTACTATAGTGTCCTGAAAGTTTCTAAAGGAGTATTCACTGTTATGAAGGCATAGCGGAGCAGAAACCTTTACAGGTTAATTGTGAATACTATATCGGGTGGAGCTGCATCGTTTGTAGCGGATTCCACATCGGCACGTGTGTGGCATGCACGCCTAGGCTACATGAGAGAGTGTGGTATGAATGTACTTCTTGATCGTGGTTTGATTCCTAGCTTAAAATTTTTTGATTTAGATATATGTGAGCACTGCATATACGAGAAACAATCAAGGTTGCGTTTTAAAACTGGGATGTGTTAGTAAAGGACAACTTGATTATGTGTACTCAGATGTGTGGGGGCCAAATGCCCATTGTTTCTAGAGGAGGGTCGTCATTCTTTGTCACATTCATTAACTTCTCTAGAAAGGTGTGAGTTTATTTTATGAAATATAAATATGATGTATTCGTCACTTTCAAAGTATGAAAGGTAATGGTCGAAAAGCAGATAGGAAGAAAGTTAAAAATTATGAGGACCAATAACAGCGGAGAGTTTACTTCTAAGGAATTTAATCAGTATTGCAAGAATGAGGGAATCGTGAGGCATAACTCAGTGATGCATACACCAGAGTAGAATGGTGTGGCAGAATGTATAAATCAAACTCTTTTGGAAAGAGCCCGAAAGGGGTTAGGCAAGGAGCTATGGGCTGAGGCCATTAACATGGCTTGCTATTTTGTGAATCGATCTCCGTCTACGCCGATTGATTATAAAATTCAAGAGGAAGTATGGAGTGGTCATGAAATTGATTACTCGGGGCTGCGGATATTTAGTTGTGATGCTTTCTCATGTACTGTCAGTTGAGAGACAAGCTAGACCAAAGAGTAGAAAAGTGTACTTTTGTCGGCTATGGTGATGGGGTGAAAGGATACAAACTGTATGACTGAGTTTCACGTAAGATCATATTTAGCCGGGACGTCAAGCTTGATGATGGTTCTTTGTTCCAGAAGGATAAGCACATGGAAACAAAAAAAATTAACGATTGATGTTGACACAAATAAAGTTGAAACACTTGAAGAAGTCGAGCCGCAGGAAGAGGTACAGGAAGAGGTGGAGACACCACATGTCAGGAGAAATCCACCGAAAAATCACAGAGTATCGTTGAGATATAGGGATAACTTAAATGTTACATTTGCCCTCATAATGGATGAGGGGATCCGTCTACCTTCTAGGAAGCATGAGATGATATAGATGCTGAGAAGTGGATGGCGGCGATGCATGATGAGATGGATTCTCTGTACAAGAACGAAATGTGGGATCTAGTAGAGTTACCCATTGGGCGGAAAACGATCGGGTGCAAATGGATTTTCTGTAACAAACTGGATAGGTACAAGGTGAGACTAGTTGCGAAGGGCTATGCTCAGAAAGAAGGTGTCAACTTCGGTGAGATATTTGCCCCCGTGGTCAAGCAAGTGTATATCAAATTCGTATTAGTGTTGGTTGCCTAATACAATCTGGAATAAGAACAATTGGATACGAAGATTGCTTTTCTACACGAGGAACTACAAGAGCAGATTTATATGAAGTAACCTGAAGGGTTCGAGGTGCAGGGAACAAAGAATAAGGTTTACAGGTTAAAGAGATCATTATACGGCCTGAAATAGTCGCCTAGGCATTGGTACAAAAAATTTGATTCTTTCATGTAAAACCAATGGTTTATCAGAAGTGAGTTCGATCATTGTGTCTACTTCAGATCACTGAGTGATGGGGAATTCATTATTCGGGTATTGTATGTTGATGATATGCTTATTGCCAGTCATAACATGTATAAAATCAACATACTGAAGGCTCAATTATCCAGGACATTCGAGATGAAAGATCTAAGGGCTACAAAAAGGATTTTCGGCATCGATTTACATAAAAACAGGAAATGAGCAGGCTATGGTTGTCATAGGAAGAGTATCTTGAGAATGTTTTAGTCGTTTGGACTAAAAAGACTAAACTGGTTAGCACACCCAATGCTGCTCACTTTCGGATTTATTCGGAACAATGTCTTACGTCAGATGAAGAAAAACAGTATATGTTTCATGTGTCCTATTCAAGCGTGGTTGGCAGTCTTATGTATGCCATGGTTTGTGCTAGACCAGATATTTTACATGTGGTGGACGCTGTGAGTAGATACATGTCAAACCTCGGCAAGCAACACTGGGAGGCAGTGAAATGACTACTTTGTTACATACGACAGACTACGTCTTAACATTTGGAAAATTTGAGGAGAGACTTATAGGTTATGTGGATGTAAATTATGTTGGTAATGTGGACAATAGAAGGTTGACTTCCGGTTACTCGTTTGTGTAAGCGGGTGGAGTAATCACTTGGATGCTGAAGCTTCAATATCTGGTTTCTCTTTCCGCAACTGAAGCAGAATACATGGCAGTGACATAAGCATTCAAGGAAGCTGTTTGGTGGAAAGGAATGATGAATGAGTTGGGGCTTCAGTATAAAGCCGTGTTTGTGCATTGTGACAACGAAATCGCTATTAATTTGGCAAAGAACTCGGTGTACCATTTTTGGATTAAACACATTGACGTGCGTCATCATTTTATATGGCAGATGCTAAAGGAAGATGGTGTTACTCTTGAGAAGATTCACACTGATGAAAATTCAACGCACATGCTTATGAAGGTGGTTCTTGTAGAGAAGTTTAGGTTTTGATAGGCTTCTCTAGGCTTGGCAAAGAAGGAATGAAGACAAAGTGTGCACGAGAAGCGACGGTGATGGTGTTACTATGAAGAAGTTAGGGATGGTGATAGCAACTTGGAACAATGGAGCTGGAGGATTAAAGCCGCAGTGGAGATTGTCGATAAAGTGCCTTTAATCTGGTGCAGTTCTGTTCGGTCGATCGAGGAATTCGTGGGTCGATCGAAGCACATTGTGATGTTCTCGGTCGACCGAGATCCGTTTTAATTGACCGAGAGACTCTGTTGATGTCTCGATCGACCAAAGGTGCAGCCAAGTGGATTGCGTAAGTGCAGGTTTTTGTTTTTAATTACACAATTAGGGTAGAACGAAAGGAGCTTAGCACATTTTCAAGCTTTTTGAGGGAGAAGCTAGGGTTTCTCATTTGTAAGCTGTTCCATCACTTGTAACCTTCAGATCATAGTGGATTGTTCGTCACATGGTGCCATGTTTTTTTTTTTTTTTTTTTTCCCGCAAGGGTTTTTCCACTTAAAATTAATGTGTTCTCTATGGTTGCTTAAAATTTTCTTTCCCTATTGCGGTGTGTGATTCTGTTTGAGGTTGTTTCTGCGCTGGACTAGTCGTGTTAGGGCTTGTTGTGTCCCCAACAAAGGGTTCATTAGCCCGTCCTTCTTTGGCCCTACTGGGGTCGGTAGTTCGTTTTCTCTAGCAATCCTTCTCCCTAAAACAAAAAAAAGAATAAAGAGAAGAATAAGACGAAGAAGAAATTCTCTGGGTTGATGGCAATTAAGGTTGGGATTACACTTTTACTAGAGTTATTCAAGGGCCCAACTATTGTGGAAGGTGAATTTATGAATGAATTGCATGGTAGTACATGCTCCCTTCTAGAGGGGAGATCTAGCTTCGAGTCCCAATGTACTGGTTTCAGTGCTGCCGCTGCTTGAATTTACTATGTTATCTAGATAAAAATACGCAATTGCATGGGCCTTTGGAACATGTCTAACAATGTAGAAGCACCCTTTCCTTGTCAATGTTATCAAAGATAGACTTTCCTTGTGGTCATGTGTAGCCATGTTATAAGCAGTGTTTGAAATATCGGTATCACGATACGTATCGCATTCTTGGGATACAGATATGTATTGGTTATCGCATGGGATATATCAGTTGTATTGCGTAATGTATCGATGTTGTTGGAAACTTTGGGAAATTGGTTGAATTTTTCAATGAAACTTTAGTGATTGTTAAAAAAAAGACATCAATACACTTATAAATCAAATTATTTAAAAAAAAAAACAAGTGCACATAATAGGTTTTCTTTATATGGAGTCCTAATCTATGCGTTGTCTAATTGAATTGATGCAAGTATATTAATTTAATTTATAAATGTAAGAAAATGTGTGGAAACACAAGCAATACATTTAAAAACGAAAGAAGAATCACTAGATTAGGTTACATACATGTTTGAATTTATGTCTGGACATAGATTGCAACCGATTTGTGGGAA
Source organism: Magnolia officinalis (assembly GCA_021015155.1). Lineage (NCBI taxonomy): Eukaryota > Viridiplantae > Streptophyta > Magnoliopsida > Magnoliales > Magnoliaceae > Magnolia > Magnolia officinalis. The sequence continues at coordinate 82,920,674 of JAJHSJ010000002.1, read as the reverse complement.
ATTGAGAATTTTTATTTTTTTTCCAGTTTTCCGCAATTCGGCCATCTCCAAATCTCGAAATCGAAGCTTCGAATTATGATTTTTCATAGAAATATGAAAAAAAGATCATGGATTTATAACAATTTGACACTGATTTAACATGATTTATAGAAAAATGATTGAAAATTAAAAATGCTCACCAGATCAAACATGTGGGATATATCGCACTACTTGTGCATTTCATATCGCACAGGTGGGATACAAGATATATTGTTGGATATATCGGCCGATATCGTCGATATTTAAAACACTGGTTATGAGAGAGAGAACACGATTGCTGATGTATTACACTATTACTAAGAACAATGTTCGAAATATCGGTATCACGTTATGCATTGTACCCTTGGGATATGGATATGTATCAGTTATCGCATGGGATATGTCGGTTGTATCGCGTAATGTATCGTTGTTGTTGGAAACATGGGGAAACATTGGGAAATTGGTTGAATTTTTCAATGAAACTTTAGTGATTGTTAAAAAAGGCATCAATATACACTTATAAATCAAAACATTACAAAAAACAAGTGCACATAATAGGTTTTCTTTGTATGGGGTCCTAATTTATAAGTTGTCTAACTAAATTGATGCAAATATATTAAAAGTCTATTCATATAATTTATAAATGTAAGAAGATGTGTGGAAACACAAGCAATACATTCAAAAGCAAAAGAAGAATCACTAGATCAGGTTACATACATGTTTGATTTTATGTTTGAACATGAACATTGCAACTGATTTGTGAGAAATTGGAAAATTTTGATTTTTTTTTTTCTATTTTACGCAGCTCGACCCATCTCCTCTAAATCTCGAAATTGAAGCTCTCAATCCACAATTTTCATGGAAAACATGAAAAATCATGGATTTGTAATAATTTGACATTGATTTCACATGATTGACAGGAAAATGATCGAAAATTGAAAATAAAAAATGCTCACTAGATCGAACATGTGAGATATATCCCACTACTTGTGCGTTTTGTATCGCATAGGTGGGATACAATATATATCGTGGGATATATTGGCTGATATCATCAATACTTAAAACATTGCATGCGAAGGAGCATCTGGATCTTGTCTGGTTACTGGATCCACATGTCTACCAGCTAAATGGATTGTGGTTCCATTCCTGTAATTGTTCTCCCCCATTTTCCCTATTAAAATTTTAACTCTCCTGTGCATCAAATATCTCATTAGAAGAGATCCATATGACCGTCAATGGTGGTATCACTGTTTTGAGGAAGGCAACATTATACATAACAATGTTAATGAATTTGGGCACACTACATAACAATACATTATGACGTAGGACAATTAACCACTTGCTCTAAAAGCTCGAACTATTAGAGCATGGCGAATCAATCCCTTTATCTCATAGCATAGGCCCCATATCTCATGGGTTAGGACCTCGGCCGAACCCCCCTCGTGTGCCCCTGCATCCCACAAGCAACCCCACTTGAGCCCGGTGTGACAATGCATCTGCATTAATCACCCTCATTGAGGAGTCTCGAACACGAGACCTCCCACTTTGATACCAATTTGATGCAGGACAATTAATCACTTTCTCTAAAAGCTCGAACTGTTAGAGCATGATGAATTAATCCCTTTATCTCATAGTCCAGGCCCCACATATCATGGGTTAGGACCTCGGCCGAACCCCCCTCGTGGGCCCCAAATCACATGGGTACCGCCTCACACGAGTCACCCGCCTCACACGGGCTGCCCACCCCGAGTGTGCCCTTGCATTCCACAAGCAACCCCACTCGAGCACGATGTGAAAATGCCGTTGAATTACATTACATGATGATCTAAAGAAAACCCACTACCACTGACTCGAGACGACTCTAGACGATCTCAAGCATACACTTTCAGTTAAGTTATTATTATTTTTTTATGATACCCATTCTCCAAGCAGTTATAGTGTTAATTGCAGTCGACATTGTAGAATGATATTATGCGAGTCATTGGAACTGATACCTCATCATTGTCATTTGTCGATACTATTCTTTTTTACTTTATCTAAGGGTTGTTAAATGAGCTGGTACATCTCTAGTGAACTGTCTGATTCTGTCCTTACATAAAAGTGTTATCAATGTCTTTAAGTGGGCCACTTGAAGCACTTGTGTCCAGGTAAGGATTTGGATGGTTAATCATCAAGATGGAGCATGTGGTGAGCCCCATTTTAAAGTGGGTCACACACATGAACTATAGGGCCTTGGTGTACCTTACATCTCAAGTCATGTGGAGAGAGCATAAAGTTGGAAGGACTTCTTGTGTAAAAGGCAAGTGTGGAGACATAGGACTGCTATGATTGGAAGGACTTAAAAGAGCAATTTTATAAGCAACTCTTGATAGGGGCGTCAATGGGCCGTAGGGCCATGCCAAACTTTGTCTAAGCCCGGCCCGTATTTTTCATTGCAAGTCTAAACATGGCTTGGGCCTGTTACGGGCCAAAATTGTCTAGCCTGAGCCCGGCCCAAAATTTTTTTATACAAGGTCTAGCCCGAGCCCGAGCCCGTTACCTGAGAGAGAGAGAGAGAGAGAGAGAGAGAGAGAGAGAGAGAGCTTACCAATTTAGGGTTTCCGGAGAGGAGTTGGTGCTTGTCTTAAAGTTGCATGTTTTAACAGTGGATAATAGCTTGCTCGGCCGAAAGCTGATTGAGTGGCTGTTGAATGGTTCATCTTATAGAGTAACTGTTTGGATCAGAAACATGGGTTGGAGATTAGAATATCCACATTCAATAATAACAAAAGAAAAATCAATGAATGATCATCATCATTTTTTTTTCGTTAATATGAATTCTTATTACGTCCCTCACATTGCCCTTGATTCTTAAATAAAGTACATTTAATTGGTGTAATTGAGAATAGTTCAATAATAATTTTGGCAGCATCTCGGCTTGTATGGCGTCCGTTGTAATGACAGAAGAGTTGTGTGGATTCGAAAACCTTGTTTTACGCTGATATGCATAGGAAGACGAATCCTTGATGAATATGTAAAGATGCATAACATATAGTATGTTCGAGAGTCCTGTTGCGCGGTTTTGCAAACAGTCTTTGTTGCGCGACTGCACAACAGGTTGGCCTTCTGCTCCTCACATCTTCCTTCCTCCCGTGGCACATCGCGGGATACTTGAATGTCGTAACTCTCAGATATGAAAACTCCCGAATATCTCTCTGATCTCTCTAGTACTCGTTTCTTACTGATGCCTCAAATGAGAGAGGGAAGGGGTATTTATCGGCCTCCACATGTGCGAACTGTAAAATCCACATAACAAGGTTCCATTGCGCGGTCGCACAACACATTCCTATTGTGCGGTAGCGCAACAGGCCTTTTGCGCGAGACAAACAATCTACCTTTCTAGCAGTTATCCAACACTCCTCTTTCAGTTGCACAATTGCGCAACCCATCTCTATTGTGTGACCGCACAACAGAGCAATATTGTATAAACCTTCTCTCAATCCTCCTTTGGTTTTATTTACAAAATCATTCGGGGGATTGAACCTTTGCCACGCAAAAAATCCTTTCTTTTCCTATTGCGCGACCATGCAAACTGCATTCCGCAATTAGGTCCGCGCGACATGCTATTGGGTCCTGCTGGTTATATAAGCCAACCCTTCCTCCATTCGGTTCACTCCGCTTTCGATCTTTCACTGTACTCTGCCATTCCATTGCGCGAGCGCGCAACAGACCCTTCTTATGCGACCGCGCAACTGCTTCATTCTGTGCGACTGCGCAATACACTCTCCATCTCATCTCTCCTTTCCATCCTAACCTTGTGGCAAAGAACAAGAGATCCTTCGGCACTACCCAAGATTATACGACCCCTACCCCGAGATCATAATCTCGAAGCCTTTAATCTCCGCAAGCCGACGATCGTCCCAACAAAAGGGTTATAAGACCACAGTCAAGCACCCTTCCCTCTTCAAAGAGCTGACCCCCCAGTGATGAACTTCTCAGACCGTATAACCCTTTTGGCCTGCCCTATACGTTAGGCCATCATGGGTGACATAGAAAGACCTTCCCGAGAGGGTCAGGAGATGGATTGGGAAAATTGGTTGAAGGCCACTGTGTACCTGCGGACGGACAATTCTAGACCATGTGACTGAGAATCCACTCCGCCTCCTTTCATGAAGAAGAAGCACCCAAAGAGCAAAGGACAACAACTCCAGGAGAAGATCTAGGAGTTTACTAAAAAGCATCTTCAGAACACCTGGGATTGCGTAAAGGTGTATAAAGAAATGATAAAGTTCAACAACCCCTTCAAAGATGAGATGATTATCATCCCAATGAACCTCCGTTGCCATCTTTCGATCCTTTATAGTGAACCTATGGATAGGATGACGCACAACAAGATCCTTTTCACAGCCCAATGGGCTATGAGAGAACCACAAATTCTAAAGGGTCTCCCGCTAGACAGAGGTTCAGGGCAAAGGACTGGCAAAATCTCTCCCATCATGAAGTTTCTAATGCCATGCTACAACCTCCATAAAGGCCCGTATCCCTTTGGTGGCCAGTCGCCCTTGAGGCCTACGCCTTTAGGGGTCAACACCCTCTCAATAGCACCTTACATCTCCTCAAAGGCTCCACCTTGTACAGGCTCACAGACCCTTTACGTATTTGGACTATATTGATCCTCCTCAAGCGGTGAGTTCATTGTAGTTATTATTTCATTTGTACGATGCATGCGTTTACCATTATTTACACATTGTCTTAAAATCAAAGGGTATTTCCCTATGGAATGTAATTAAGGGCTTGTGCCAGATCATAGCCTGGAATGTATATTTGAACCCATATTAATAAAAGCCTCTTCAAAGGGGTGTGCTTTCTTTCTTTATTCGTGCCTTGGCCATGCTCTACGAATGCCTATGGAAATCATCCCCAATCCTTTCGAAAATCCATGTCAACACTTGGGCTAGTTGTTTTGTTTTTGTTTTTCAGTTATAGCAGGCCTGGCCTTTGCGTTGGGTTGTAGCAGGTCTCGCTTGTTTCTCTTTTTGCCTTTGGCATGTTCTTTCAATAAATTTTGTTTATCTTTGTTAAAAAAAAAGTTGAAAAACATGGATCTAGTTAGAAACAATTTATGAATTTTTAATTTTTTTGAATGATAATAATTAATTTTAATTATTGAATCTCAATGCAATAGTGTAAAAAATAATTTATGAAACAACTTAATTAGGGTGGCGAACATGGGATCTCAAATATCCTAACTGTAGTTTGTTGATGATAACATATTGTTTTGCAACACTGATGAAGTATTGGTGGACAACTTAGGGAAAATCATGAGATGCTTCGAAGTGCTATCTGGTTTAAAGGTAAACATCTCTAAGAGTGAGCTTTTGGGTTTTGGTCTGCCCAAGGAGGAGGTTGCGAGATTGGTGGAGGTTTTTGGGTGTGGTGTGGGTTCTTTTCCCTCAACATAGCTTGGCCTCCCCTCTATATTGGTTAATCGGCAAAACACCTTTGGGATTAGGTAATTGAAAGAGCAAAGATGGGGCTATCTAGGTAGAAGAGTAGATACCTTTCTGTGGGCGGGCAATTAACGTTACTAAAGGCAATGTAATCAAACTTGCCAATCTACTTTATGTCTCTCTGTAAATGCCTGAGATCGGTTCTGGACAGATTGGATAGGCTAAGATGGCTTTCTATGGCGTGGAGCTGAAGATAGGCATAAATTTCATCTTTCGAATTGGGAAGAGGTGTGCAAACCTTTGGTGGAAGGAGGAGTAGGTATAAGGGATTTGTCCACCATGAATACTGCCTTACTTGGGAAATGGATATGAAAGTTTGGCTATGGAGAATGGAGCTTTTGAAGAGAGGTAACCAATAGAAAATACGGTAGCCAGGATGGGGGTTGGTGGGTCAGGGATTCTTCTCTCTACGGGGCATTGCGTTTGTTGAAAGAGGTTGCTAGGGTGGCTTTGATTTGAGGTTCAAAAAAGGTATTTACTTCTCACTTGACGATAGTTCACAAATTCAGTTTTGGGAAGATGTGTGGCATGGTGAGAGATCTTTTCAGTCAGAGTTCCCAAGGTTGGCTTGAGTCTTCATGAAGAAGAACATCCCTATGGCTGCTCATTACTTCTCCCTTCGTGGAGAAAAGGAAAGTGTGTGGCCAATCTGTAGGTCGACGAACACTTAAAAATATATACATTTCTTGCTTGAATAAACTCTTATTAACCTATATTTTAAAAACAAACAAGTTTTTTATTATTATTATATATATTTTACATTTTAATTATAAAATAATTTTTTTTTGAGAAAGAGGAAAACTTGTGGCCAATCCATAGATTGTCCAACACTAATGAATATATCAAATTAAGACATTTTGCAATATCATTTTGAAGGGGTAAAAATGGGGGAAATTAAGATTTTCTCAATTTCCTCCAATTTCCACACCCAAAATTTGATCCCCCCCCCTGTATCCATGTCAATGCATGAGAATCATGCACATGCATGGATTTCTATTAAAATGCATGCTAAAATGTAGAAATCCATGCTAAAATGTGTGAATAAATTGTGTTGTCCTCATATTTTTCTCACTTTGGAGTTTCGGCCTGTTTCTACTCTCGGTTTGCAATCTCTTCCAAATTGAGACTTGACTTGAGACAACTGAAGGGGAGTTGTCAAAACAGCCCTAGGAAGAGATCCCCCAACAAAATTTCAAGAAAAGGCCTTTGATTCTCTCTCCTCTCTCTCTCTCTCTCTCTCTCTCTCTCTCTCTCTCTCTCTCTCTCTCTCTCTCTCTCTCTCTCTCTCTCTCTCTTCTGAATCTTACAAGTATTTACACACTTGGTAATGGTATCGATATCAATGGTAATATTGATATTATTATCGACACGATATTTATAATGAATGAGCTGTTTTCTTGTGATATTTTGTGTATCACGCAATATCGGTGATAATATCGTTATTATTGACCAATCCGTTGTAATTTTTGTATTACATCAAGTATCTGTATTGCTGACCAGTGTTCGAAATATTGGTATTGTGTTACGTATCGCATCTTTGGGATACAGATACGTATTGGTTATTGCACATGATATATTGTTTATATCGAGTAATTTATCGCATTTTTTTGGGAAACGTGAGGAAACATTGGGAAAATGATTGAAATTTTTCAATGAAACTTCAGGAATTGTTAAAAAAGATCTTAATACACACTTTTAAATCTTAACATCTCAAAAAGAAGTGCACATAATAGGTTTCCTTTGTAAAGGGTCTTAAGCTATGCGGTCTGACTCAACTAATGCTACTATATTCAAATTGAATGAATAACATTTAGAGTGTATGTGATGATCATTTCATCAAACACTCCTAAATACTTCGAAATTAGTCTCAATTAACAGTTGGTTGAAGGGAAATTTTAAAAAATATTTTAATATTATTTTAATTAGTTTTTAATATAAATATGATTTTTATTTTCTGAAAATTGACAAGGACTTATCAAATCAATAGATCAGCCCTCATAGATGCTTGATTTCATGTTTGGAGTGCAACTAATGTAGGGGCATTTCACATCGGGCTTGAGTGGGGTAGCCCGTGGGATGCGGGGACACACTCGAGGTGGGGGCCCATGTGATTTGGGGCCCATGAAGGGGGTTCGGCCGAGGTCCTAAACCCATGGCTATGAGATAAAGGGATTAATTCGTCATACTCTAACAGTTCGAGCTTTTAGAGCAAGTGGTTAATTGTCCTGCATCAAATTGGTATCAGAGCGGGAGGTCTCGTGTTCGAGACTCCCCACTGGGGGTGATTAATGCAGGGACATCTTCACATCGGGCTCGAGTGGGGTAGTCCGTGGGATGCAGGTATACACTCGGGGTGGGTGACCCATGTGATTTGGGGCCCACGGGGGAGGTCTCGTGTTCGAGACTCCTCACGGGGGGTGATTAATGTAGGGGCATTTCACACCGGGCTCGAGTAGGGTAGCCCGTGGGATGCGGGGACACACTCAGGGTGGGCGGCCCATGTGATTTGGGGTCCACAAGCCCATGAGGGGGGTTCGGCTGAGGTCCTCACCCATGAGATGTGGGGCTTGGTCAATGAGATAAAGGGATTAATTTGTCATACTCTAACAATTCGAGCTTTTAGAGCAAGTGGTTAAAGTAGAGAATGATTTGATGATGATAATGTGAAGAAGAGATGAGAATATTGAGAGAGAGAAGAAGAAGAAGAAGGAGAGTTTGGGAGAGATGATGTGTTAGGCTTACTTACCCTAACACATAATATTTTATTATAATAAAGCATATAGTACACTGCAGGAGAAGAGGGAAGTGTGCACATGCACTTACACTAAAAGGGGTCACTAACCACATACACAATACACTAACATTCTCTATACTCCCCCTCAAGTTGGAGCATAGATGTTGATCATGCCCAACTTGTCACGAACACGATGAAGAGCATCTCGACTCACAGACTTTTTAAGAACATCAGCTAGTTGATCCCCAGGTCGAACAAAAGTAGTGACGATTTCCTTAGAAGCGACTTTCTCCCGAATAAAGTGACAGTCGACCTCAATATGCTTGGTTCCCTCGTGGAAAACTGGGTTACGAGCAATATGGATGACCGCTTGGTTGTCACAGTGAAGAGGAACAGGATCCGAAGGAGAATAGCCAAGTTCTTCAAGAAGGTTGCGAATTCACACGAGTTCACACGTTGCATGAACCATAGCACGATATTCTGCTTTAGCCGAGGACCGGGCAACAACTGGCTGCTTTTTGCTTTTTCAGGTTATAAGATTGCCACCTAGGAAGGTACAGAAGCCAGATGTAGAGCGGCGATCAAAAGTACTACCTGCACAATTAGCATCAGAATAGCCAGAAAGATGAAGATGACCATGCAACTGAAAGCGGAGGCCAAGACCCGGGGTTGATTTTAAATACCGAAGTATGCGGTAAACAGCCGTGAGATGGGAAGTACGGGGAGCTTGCATGAATTGGTTAACAACCCCCACTGCAAATGAGAGATCTGGGCGAGTAATAGTCAGGTAAATAAGTCGGCCTACAAGTCGTTGATACATCTCGGGATCAGTAAGGAGGGCACCATTATCTGGTCGAAGCTTCTGTGAAGTATCCATGGGAGTGGTAGCAGGCTTGCACCCCAACATGCCTGTCTTCATGAGAAGATCAAGCGCATATTTTCGTTGTGACAAGACCAAGCTGGATGATGAGCGAGCAACTTCAATTCCGAGGAAGTAGCAAAGAGGACCAAGATCCTTGATCTCAAACTTGGTCTTCAAAAAATCTTTGACCTCCCTCATTCCAGCAGAATCACTATTGGACAGAACAATATCATCCACATATACAATGAGAACCATGATGCCCGTCGATCGGCGACATATAAAGAGAGAATGATCGGCATGACTACAAACAAAGCCAAACTCCAAGAGAGCCTGACTAAATTTTTCGAACCATGCACGTGGGGATTGTTTGAGTCCATAAAGAGCCTTCTTCAACCGACATACAAGTGCAGGGTTGTGAGAAGCAACAAAGCGGGGAGGTTGATGCATGTAAACTTCCTTTGTAAGATCCCCATGGAGAAATGCATTCTTAACATCAAGCTGAAACAAGGGCCATGATAAATTAATGGCCAAGGAGAGCACAACGCGAATCGAATTAAGCTTAGCTACCGGAGAGAATGTCTCGAAGTAATTCACACCATGAGTCTGTGTGTAACCTTTAGCAACAAGACGGGCTTTATAGCGATCAATTGAGCCATTTGGAAGAAACCTGATCGTATAAACCCATCAACAGCCGACAGGTTTATGGCCTAAAGGAAGTGGCACAAGGTCCCAAGTATGATTCTTCTCAAGAGCAGACATTTCTTCTATCATCGTCTTTGTTCAATCAGGACTCTGAATAGCATGTGAGAGAGATCTAGGAATAGTCTGTGATGAAAGGGAAGCTGCAAACGACTGAAAAGACAGTGAAAAATGATCATATGAAACGAAATTACTAATAGGGTGTTGAGTACAAGATCGTGACCCTTTGCGCAAGGCAATGGGAAGATCTAAACTCGAGGTAGGAGTCACCTGAGCCAACATCCAAAGTAAGCGGAAGGGTGGATGGTTGAGCGTGTGAAGATTTATCTCGACGATGATATACCCGCAAAGGCTTAGGCTCACCCATATCACCAACAGGATGCTGAATAGAGGGGAGGGGAGTTTTCCTATGACCGCCACGACTACGATCTCCCTCACGGCCTCTATCATGACCATCAAAGCCAGAAATGCGCCCCAAACTCAAGGATGGTGCCCGAAGACCAAGAGAGGACTGATCGCCAGCAAGATGTGCCGAACGCTCGGGTGGCACAAATGAATGAGAAGGAAGAGTAGAGGCAGTAGCGCGCTGATACATGGCATAGACTGTCATCAATGGGAGAAGGGGATCCTGTAAAACAACCTGATCTCGAACGTGAAGGTAATCAGAACTCAACCCAGCTAGGAACTGCATGATACGAGTATCATCCCGCTGCTTATAAGCATGTTCATGATCCTCTTTACATTTGGAAGGAAGAGGCTGATACATATCCAACTCATCCCACATACCCCAAAGTGTCGAATATTAATCTTTTAAGGATCTGGAGTTTTGTTGGAACCGACCAATTTCTTGAATAAGCTGGAATACCCATGAAAATTCTGAGATTCCGAGAACATATCATGAAGCGTATCCTAAATACCTTTAGCCGAGGATAAAAACATCACTGAGTGGCTAATCGAGGAATCCATACTATTCAACAACCATGCAATAATTTGATAATTCTCTTTTGTCCAAGACTTGTAGGTAACATCTGTAGAGTTTGAGGAATCATCCAAAATATACGACAACTTGTCACGGGCTCCTAAAAATACTTTTACAGATTGTACCCATTAAAGATAGTTGTCACCATTCAACTTAGTGGAGGTAATCTGCAAGGGGTTGGATTTAAGAGACCCTATGCCAAGAGATGAGGGCCCTTTGTCAGCTATAGGAGAGTCCAAGAGAGATAAACCTATGCCAAGAGATCTCCTATGCCAAGAAAGATTGATTCAAACAACTCTATCTCACTCAATCCTTCAAGATAATAAGAGATAAACCTCAAAAAAATATCAATTATCCAAAATACCATGAAACGCAGTAAAAAAAGCCCTAACCGAGTGAAAAACAGCCCAGCCGCACGTCCGTTTGAGGTTCAAAACCTCTCAAACATTGATCTTAAGTAAAAAAATCCACCATGGGTAGCTTGGGAGGAAGATTTCGGTCCACCTTGAGAAAAGAAACCAAAGAAAAGCTTACCGATTTGAGGTAGATCGAAAAAAAACGGAAGATGGGCCCGATTTTCGAATTTCTCTATTTCGCCCAAAATACCATGAAAGGAGGTCCGATAAATTCTGAAAAAATCATGACAAATCTTCTAAAATCAAGATCTATCAAACCCCTAAACTTTTAGCTCAAACGGAGTCCATGCATCCTTACAACGTTGACGTTAGCTATACGGCTGCTGACGTCAGCAAGGTGATATGTCGCCTCTCAAACTGTTGAATGCGGAATGCCTGGATCTAAGCTTTGATACCAAGTAGAGAATGATTTGATGATGATAATGTGAAGAAGAGATGAGAATATTGAGAGAGAGAAGAAGAAGAAGGAGAGTTTGGGAGAGATGATGTGTTAGACTTACTTGCCCTAACACATAATATTTTATTATAATAAAGCATATAGTACAGTGCAGGAGAAGAGGGAAGTGTGCACATGCACTTACACTAAAAGGGCCACTAACCACATACATGATACACTAGCATTCTCTATAGTTAATTGTCCTGCATCAGCAACATTGTAAGCAATTTGGGAGAAATTGGGGAAATTTCAAAATTTCCCCAATTTTCGCGAAATCAAACCACCTACATTCAAATTTCAAAATTAGAGTGTATGTGTATGATGATCATTTCAAATACTCCTTGAAATTAGTCTCAATTGACAGTTGGTTGAAGGAAAAAAAAAAAAAAAAACAAAACATGGAGAACACGAAGAACCAATGGATATCAACATCAAAGCTCCAACTCCATGATTTTTGATGCAAAACATGAAGAACCAATGGATTTGTAACCGTTTGGCACTGATTTAACATAATTTCAACAAAAAAGGGACTGGAAAAGTGAAAATGCTCGTCGGATCGAACACGTGGGATATATCGACACTACTTGTGTGTTTCGTATCACATAAGTGGGATACAAGATATATTGTGGGATATATCGGCCAATATTGTAGATATTTAAAACATTGTTGCTGACCTGCGATACAAATAATATTGGTTGATGCTATCGATGTCATCAGAGATATTTGGAACACTCCATGCATCATGTGATTCACAACATGAAGATCTCTTGGTCCAAAAATCAAGCCACTCCATTTGTCTGGCGGGCTGTAGTTTTTTAATTTTGTAGTTTATGAAATGAATGGATGGCTAAAAGAACTTTAAATTTTTGTAGGCGATTCATTTGTTTCAAACATTTTGTGCCAGTTAATGAGAGGAGCCTGATTTTTTGGCGAAGGCATATCTACAAAGGTCTGAACACTTGTTGGATGACTTGGATCTTGCACCTAGTTCTGGCGGATTTCTTAATACAGAAGTCCACATCAATACTTGCATTTGGGTTTTCTGAATTTGGGTTGTTTGTAACAATTACTAATATTCCTAATGCGAGTTGATATAGCTTCCGCATATTCTGGTGTTTGTCTGTTTTACCAACTGCCTGACCAATCTTGTTGTCATAATTGCTGTATTACCAAGATGATTCTTAGATATCCAAAATTGTGATGTTTATCATATTGTTCCATTCTCTTTAGCCATAAATCATTAAAGGTAGAAGATGGAAACTGTTACCACTTTCTCATATTGGAAATATGGGCTGTTAGAAGATTGATATGTACATTCTGTATCTTGGTTGTGTATTTTTATTTCTATTTCATGGGTTTGTTTTACTTATACATTTGCTAACTAATGTAGTCAATTTGGTTACTCTGTTTTAGTCATTCATTATACAGCACAAATTTTGCTCATCCTCATTCCCAGTTCTAATTAAAAACATGCAAACGCCATTGTTTCAATTTATATTCTTACAATGTTACTAAGTTGTCATTTTGTTGAATTTCTCATGGTCTCACTGGAATCCAATGGTGTTCTTATTAGCTAATCTCACTTTAGAGAGATCTGAAGTGCGTGAATGATGAGTTCTGTGGTTGTTTGGCCATGCACGTAAACCATTTTCACCTTTGTATGTCATAATGTATTACCTTACTACTGGATGATACCGATGCAGGATAAAAATGAAGTGCAGCATCAGATATCCATGTTGCTGTGTGTTGCTTTCACCTGTGGTTTGGTGATGCTTTTCTTTACGAAATTCACGGGTACACAGATCTTAACCGGTAATAACAATTGGCTTAAATTATAATCGCTTTTCATATTGGAGTTTCTGCTCTCATAGATGTAAACCAGCTGTCAGTAGACATGTTTAACTATTTTTAGGTTCCAATTTCCATTTATTTATTATCTGTTGCATTATTTTCTTATCTACCCTATTTTCTTTTCTTGATGGTTTATTCATTTATTTATTTATTATTATCTATGAAGTAGTCAAATGGTTTTCATTTCTTCAACAGTAAACAGAGATTGCAATGGAAGTAACTTGTTATTGTGAAAGGAGAACTTCCATGATAAAGTTTTCCTTCTTTTGAATTTCAGCTTCTAGTTGATCATAATGGGTCATTGCATGAATAATCTTGAATAATCATGGTGTTAAGAAACATTTATGATATGGCCGTAATGCTGTAGTGTAACCATATCAGTCCCACTGTAACATTATACGGGGGTTAATCAGCTAGACTGAAAAAAGGCTTGTATCTACCCGTATCGGATGATATGGTTAAATATGAGCTGTATTGCCACTTATATGGGGCTGATACACGCGATATGGGCTGATACTGCCACAAAGACTCTCATTCTCTGGGATGGAAGATTTTTTTTTTTTTTTGGGTCCTAGATGTGTGTATGTGTGTGTGTGCGTGCGTGCGTGCGTGCCTGCGAGTGGATGGAAAAATTCCACCGCTTTTCCCATGTTTCCCTCAGTCAGCAAAATATTTCCTGGTATTGGCAATAATATTGGCGACATCGATACCTGTTTCTGTATCCCCGATCAGTGATACATGTAAGGATACCAATACTACGAACACTGGCTACAATACCTTACAACAGCAAAGCAATTTGCTAGTTACCTGCATCTTTAAGGGTGTGGGACAACTGCACCTGTGATATGGATTGAGATGGTATCATTCATGTAACTATGTATAAAATATTTCAAAATTGTTGGATACTTGAACAACATGCTTGATTAGGAAGCATATTTAGGTAGGTGGTAAATTAAAGTTCGACTAATTCCATTTATCATGGTTTGGTTATGAGTCCACTTTCAATAAAATGGATACTGTTGAACTCCAATAAAAATTGAATATCTGATTTGTATGTTTGGATGTTCATGTTCAGCTTTTACTGGGCCAAAGAACTTGCACATTGTACCTGCTGCAAACACATATGTTCAGGTTCATTTACTGTCAATTAAGACCTTTTGTTATTTTCATAGTTGCAGATAAGGTTAGAAGTATTTACAGCTGAATCCCTTCTATGATGGTTGCATGCCATGATCTTATTATCTCTTTTAAGGTGCAATTTATTTATGAACATAGTATCTTTTGACAAATAGGAAGAACAGAATCCAATACAAGCCATTACTATGAATTCCTCTCTTAATAAGGACAATTCAAATCCATACATGTAACCAAAGTAGGTCACCGATGATTGCTACCTTGGTAGAGCTTAAAATAGTAGTATGGCTAAATTATTCTTTTGCTTGATTGAAATTTGAAAGGTTGCATGTGGCAGCATTCAATTTGTTGAAAGTCACCATTTGAGGTTTTAACCTCCAAATACCAATACAGGGTCTTTAAAAAGCGAGAGTGATGGGGACATCATGCGCACACGCGCACTCACACCACCACCCCTACGCACGTACATACGCAGAAGGAGGACCCCACCATCGATTTGGCTCGTTGACGACGTCCAGGGAGGGCCTCCTAGCTAGAAGACAAGTTTTGGTTTAAAAAAAGTGGGCCCGATAGTCTAGAAAAGCCCATCATGGGATCTCATGATCGTGGCCCACTCGTCGGATTGATTTCATATTTTAGGTTTTGCTTATTGTTATTATATATAACATCGTGAATGCTTTAGATTTCTCTGTTTGGTTTTTATTTTAGTTTACTTCATTGCCAAGTAATCGGTTGCGCACATGGTACGAGTTTTTGGGGTATAGGGTTTTTTATAAATAGGCACCCTTGTAGCTTTTTTCATTGATTAAAGATTAATAAAAATTCTGCGTTTTATTACTCTCTGAGTTGTGAAGCCAAATTAGGTGCAAAGCCCTCCCTTCATCGAGGGGTTAACTACCGTGGTGCGAAACCACATTTATCCCGATTCGCCCCCATCCATCGCTATATCTACTACCCATCTTCTACCATCATTTCTTCTCATCTCACCCCATCATCTACACTTCGAATCAATCATCTATTGCAGCAATTCTCCTCCTCACAGTAGAATTTCAGAATCTGGCTCTACAGGAGGGCTGAAACTTCGGCGGAGCACCACGCACAAACCTTACATCGGATCGAGCTGAGATTTGGGGGTTTTGGAGTCCATCCCTGGCCGACCAGGGCCAAGGTGGCCTTTTTCTGAATAGTGGGCCCCACACACGTGCGACCGAGATCACACGCACGTGCGTCTGGGCCATTGTTGTTGTCCACGCGTGCGGTACTTCTCTGGTTCGTCTCTCTCTTCTCTTTCACTCCGCTTTCACCCAAAATCCCTAAACCTAATCCTAAATTACTCAAATATCCAATTTTATGTCCCTTTTCTTACCCTAGGGTTCCCCGAATTGGAATTTCTGAATCCCTTGGATTAAGGACTGATTACTATGCATGTGTGGATGATTATTTCTTATCTTTGAGTATTGTTTGGTTCATAATTTTTATTGATCCAACCCTATCATGTGTAGACCTGGACCCGCATAGATTCCCCTTAATTGAATGTTTGGACTTTCATGTGGGATATGGAATTTGTGTAATTGTTTCTGAACTAACGTGATCTTAAGCTTGCAATCTCGCATATCATATTTATTTTTCATGTCCTGCATCAAATTTGGTATCAAAGCTTAGGGTTCTTGTAGTGGAATTCATTACATGTTTAGGGTTTGGTTGTTTATGTCCATTACGCATCAATTCTCATCATATATGGCTGTTTAGAGGTCCATAAACCCTAACATAAGCTGCTGAAATTTTCTGTTATCCCCTTATTTGAATTATTTTAGAAATTAACTTAGTTTTCTATTTCTAGGTTTAGAAACTTTCCTTTTCTGTTTTTTAGAAACTTTCTTAATCTGTTTTTAGAAACTAATTTCCTTTCCTTTTTCTTTTTTAGAAACTAGTTTACTTTCCTTTTTCTTTTTTAAAAACTAACTTTCTATTTTTAGAAGCTTTCCTTTTTCTTTAGAAACTAGGTTTGTTTTTTTTTAGAAACTTTTCTAATTTGTTTTTTTTGTAGAAGCTTTCCTAATTTGTTTCTTTAGAAACTTTCCTAATTTGTTTTTATAAACTTTCCTTTTTCATTTTTAGAAACTAGGTTGCTTTTCTTTAGAAACTTTCCTAATTTGTTTTTTTATAGAAACTTTCCTAATTTGTTTTTTTATAGAAACTTTCCTAATTTGTTTTTCTTAGAAACTTTCCTTTTTCGTTTTTACAAACTAGGTTTTTTTTTTTTAGAAACTTTCCTAACTTGTTTTAAAAACTTTCCTTTTTCGTTTTTAGAAACTAGGTTGTTTCTTTAATTTTTTATTTTTTAAAAAAAATAAAAATAAAAAAAATTCTTATATTTTGACAACTATATTGCTGAATTTTGGTTGGCACCCTACACTAAACATAGAACAATTGCAAGAGTCACTAAACAAGCTGTCCCAAAAGTTGGAGTTTATGATTAAGCGCTTGGAAATGGACCAATACTTAGAACAGCTTGATGTGCGCATTACCCGACTAAAGACCATCGCCAGGACAAACCCCACCATTGAGGTAGATGTCCCATCTCAGGTAGGTGGCCTGGTGGATAGACCAATGAATGGAGTTGGTGAAGGAATCAATTATGGGTGTGCACCCATGCACCCACCCCATGAGAGACATCAAGACCACTATTTTGAGGGGTACGACATGTGCGGCCTTGTGGCTGGAGAGAGTGCACCAGACGCTAGTGTAGAGTTACCCACTAAGGCCATTCCGATAATGGATGAGTTACGTGATGTCTTTCCTGATGATCTACCTGATGAGTCTCCCCCTAGGAGAGATAGAGCACACCAGAACATGGGACACCGTAATACCTACAGCCGAGTTTACGTTTAATAGTTCTGTCGATAGGTCTACAGGTCTCAGTCCTTATGAACTCATTACTGTTTATAAACCTGGGAAACCTATTGATCTTGTCCCTATGTCACTGTCTCATAGGGTGTCAGATCCTGCAGAGTCTTTTGTGTATCACATTCATTCATGGCATCAAGAAATCAGGCAGAAGATCACTACTAGTAATGAACATTACAAATTTTCTGCAAACCAACATAAACGGTTTAAAGAATTCAATATTGGGGACTGTGATAGTCCGCATCTGGCCCGAACGGTACCCTCCGGGGGCCGTTTGTAAGTTACACACGCGTAACGTTGGACCCTTCAAAATTATAAAACGAAATGGTCTCAATGTGTATGAGGTAGATCTTCCACCTTCTATGGGAATTAGTTCTGCATTCAACGTGGAGGATCTGTAAGACCCGTGATCTCGAAATCTGGTTTGTACACTGGATAGCCGTTGACTATAGGTCCATTGGCCTTGAGAATGTTTTGACTTGATCATAATGTTGTTCTGTTATCAAGCCGCAAGTTGTATTTCAACCCGATGTCCGAATTTTAAGATATGAACTTAAAATTAAACAATTTGAGAAATGACAATTATGTCCTTATTTTATCTGGTGGAGCCCCACCATCGAGTTTTCAAAATCCGTTAGGTCCGAGAGCCTAACCGTTGTAAGTTGTAACCGTAGTCGAGTTACGGAGTTAATGGCGAAAACGGCATGTCAATAGGACACCCGGATTGTAAGTTATGCATAGATATGTACATGTATATTTTGAGAAAATATACTCAAATAACCTCGATGTTTTTAAACTCCTTGGAATACGTTAGTTCCAACTACTTAAATAACATTGTTATATTGCTACTATACGCTTATACTTTTCAAAACATCACAAAACATCCCATAACCCTTTAAAACCAATTTCAAGTCCACACATATGAAAACTCTCTTGCAACATTTTATTTTTCAACACTCTTTCTTGTTGAGTGTGAAGTTGGGAAAGAGAAGCTGAAGTTGAGAGCCAAACCTCTGATAATTACAGGTGAGTGCATAGATTAGGAGCACGTATATGTGTACGTTGAGGTTTCCTTCAAAACCCTATCGCTGGATTTTCATTTAGGGTTAGAAGATTGCTGGAATTTCTGTTTTAAGGTTAGATAATTGCTGGATTTTCTGTTTTAGGGTTAGGTTTTCGCTGGCTTTTCATTAGGGTTAGAAGATTGTTGAAATTTTTGTTTTAAGGTTAAATAATTGTTGGATTTTCTGTTAGGGTTAGGTTTTCGCTGGATTTGCATTTAGGGTTAGTAGTAGGGTTAGGTTTTCGCTGGATTTGCATTTAGGGTTAGTAGATTGCTGGATTTTCATTTAGGGTTAGGTTATTGCTGGAATTTCTGATGGAGTTGGTTAAGTTATTGCTAGATTTTCTTTGAAGACCCTATAGAAGACTAGCTTTGTTGATTTAAATTCGTCAGGTTATTGCTGGATTTTCTTAAGGTTGTGGCTGAATTTTCTAAGTTAGTTGACTAGGTTATTAATGGCTGATTAGATGAAAGTCATACGTATTTCAAACGGGTTCTCTCTTTGTCCCTTACAAACGGGTTCTCTCTTTGTTCCTTACAACGTCCGCCCGCTACCTGTTTGACAAATTGTTTCAAAGAAATATCCTTCATCCTTTTAATGTAGTTACTTCTTGACAAAAAGCATGCTTGTAGCATGAAGTCTTATAGCAGAATAAATCCTGGATTGGAGTTAGATTGGCTAAGTCATGTGCATATCATATGCATGATTCATAGTTGTTGTATCATTATATGCTTGAGAGTGAATGATTCATATCATGATATGGTGATCATATTGGGTTGTGGTGCGACACACGATGTGTCTATGATGAGTATGTAAATCGTCTAGATACATGATGTATTTCATGAGACCCTTATGAGAAACTTAAATGTATGAGGAGATCACATGAGGAAGGTCGTCCTATGCTTGCCTTGAAAACCATGACATATCGTGCTTGTATGTGGACTTATGCTTATGGTGATTGTAAATGCGATGAAACATACTTTGTTATAACTTGAGTTGGACACCACACCGGAAATGTGTAAGTCGACAGGACATGATTAGAGGGTCCGTGAGTGAAAGTCCCTAAACTCCGACTGGTACCATTGGGAGCGACCAATGCTTAGACCGGGTAGAAGAACATAGCGCTGGAATGCTGAAATACCAAAGTAGGCAGCGATTTCCACCGACGTGTGTCGATTGGTTGAGAGGTTTGACCCAACCTGGTGATGGGCAAGCAAAGATAGGTTGTGTGTGACGAGCTTGTAATTGTCCGCTATCGTTTTTCCAGGCGACTTATTACTTCTCGCTATTAGGCAAATAGTGAGGTTTAACACAAGTGGGTTAGACTAGTTCGGCCCGTGAACTATGTAGTCTCACCTCTGTAGTTGACCACGGTGGAAAAGTCTATACAAGTGGGTAGTAATCATATGCGAGTCGCACCTCTGTTTTAGACCCTGATGATCCAATTGAGACATGTAGAAAGTTGTGGAAACGTTGAAAGAGTATGCATTGTATCTTTATTTTATTGTTATCGAGCCAGAAAGCCTGTGCATTATAGGAGCATGACATGAAACATGCATTTTCATTGTACACTCGCACTCATTGGGCTTAGTAGCTCAAGCTTTCCTTTCTATTTTTTTTTAATTTTTTTTATTTTTACAGGTGAGAGTAGGGAGCTGCAGGAGTAGAGGCTACAGACTCCAGTTGTCCTTTTTGTTTTGTACATATCAGTGTATATATATATTTTTTTGTAATACCCTGAATATGTATATCAGGTATAGTAAATATGACATGGTTTATGTTTTGGTTTTGCCTTGATGTGCTCAGTTGTACACAATAATATATGTTGACTATGATGAACGTTTGAGAAATGATACATGTTTGTTGTCTTTACCTTCAGAAATCCTCCTTGTGGAGCCCCGCTTATAGGACTTAGTAGGTGATAGTTGGAAGTCCCAAAATCGGAGTTCTACGGAGGCTGTCAACCAAAATTTGATGTCTAGTAATCATGGATTACCAACACTAGATTTAGGGTTGTGACAGGATCTAGTTACTTTTCAGGGACCACTAATACTTTGTTCGGCCCTTCGCCTACCTGTCCTCATTCCCCATATTTATACCTTGAACCATGGCCCATTTCCGATCCATTTTCCCAGCCTCTACGTCTCATACCTACCCGTCTCGACCCATTTTTCCAGCCTCTACCTCCCATACCTACCCATCCCGACCCATTTTCCCAGCCTCTATGTCTCATACCTACTCTTCCCAACCCATTTTTCCAGCATCTACCTCCCATACCTACCCGTCCCGACCCATCTTCCCAGCCTTTACCTCCCATACCTATCTTTCCCGACCCATCTTCCCAACATCTACCTCCCATACCTAACCGTTACACACCCAAAAAGGAAATAGAGGATATCCTGGACCATCAGATAGTTTCAACGTCGAACGGCTGGTTTCAGAAGTACATGGTTAAATGGAAGTCACGTCCAGCTTCAGATAGCTCGTGGCTCACTGAGGAGGAGCTTCAGAGGCTTGATCCTGACATCCTGGAGCGGTTCAGGAGTTTTATTTCGCCAGTGGCGAAATCTTCACAGCTGGGGAGAATTGATGGGGACATCACGCGCACACGCGCACTCACACCACCACCACCCCTACGCACGTATATACGCAGAAGGAGAACCCCCACCATCGATCTGGCTCGATGACGACATCCAGGGAGGGCCTCCTATCTAGAAGACAAGTTTTGGTTAAAAAAAGTAAGCCCGATAGTTAAGAAAAGCCCATCATGGGATCTCATGATCGTAGCACACTCGTCGGATTGATTTCTCTGTTTGGTTTTTATTTTAGTTTACTTCATCGCCAAGTAATAGGTTGCACATATGGTGTGAGTTTTTGGGGTATAGGGTTTTCTTATAAATAGGCACCCCTTGTAGCTTTTTTCATTGATTAAAGATTAATAAAAATTCTGCGTTTTCCTACTCTCTGAGTTGTGAAGCCTAATTGGGTGCGAAGTCCTCCCTTTATCGAAGGGTTAACTACTGTGGTGCGAAGCCACATCTATCCCGATTCGCCTCCATCCATCACCATCTCTACTACCCATCTTCTCATCTCACCCCATCATCTACACTTCGAATCAATCATCTATTGCAACAATTCTCCTCACCACAACAGAATTTCAGAATCTGGCCCTACAGGAGGGCTGAAACTTCGGCGAATCACCGCGCACAAACCGTACATTGGATCGAGCTGAGATTTGGAGGTTTTGGAGTCCATCCCTAGCCGACCAGGGCCAAGGTGGCCTTTTTCTGAATAGTGGGCCCCACACACGTGCGGCCGGGATCACACGCACGTGCGTCTGGGCCATTGTTGTCCACGCGTGTGGTACTTCTCTGGTTCGTCTCTCTCCTCTCTTTCACTCCGCTTTCACCCAAAATCCCTAAACCTAATCCTAAATTACTCAAATCTCCAATTTTATGCCCCTTTTCTTACCCTAGGGTTCCCTGAATTGGAATTTATGAATCCCTTGGATTAGGGACTGATTACTATGCATGTGTGGATGATTATTTCTTATCTTTGAGTATCGTTTGGTTCATAATTTTTATTGATCCAACCCTATCATGTGTAGGCCTGGACCCGCATAGATTCCCCTTCATTGAATGTTTGGACTTTCATGTGGGATATGGAATTTGTGTAATTGTTTCTGAACTAACGTGATCTTAAGCCTGAAATCTCGCATATCATATTAAATTTTCATGTCCTGCATCAGGGAGTATAGAATAAGATTCTTGGAATATCAGTTAAAGAGTATTCTTGGATAATCAATTAAAGAGTAAGGGTAAGGGATCTCTCCTCTTTGAGATATCAACTCAGAACTACCAGCTTTTAATAAGTGTGATTCCCACATATGCGCGATCAATTAGGACCATCCAATAGGAATCGTGGACCACATCATCAATGGGGCCATTGAAATGTATCCAGATAATTCATTTGTCCCTTGATCCGGTCAGATCACCAGATAAAACAATTGTGATCTTGTCATCTTGATGAAGTCCAGATCTATAATTTAGATGGCAAGTGGTTCAGATCTGTGATCTCAATGGTTGTATGTGACAGATCTTTAATAAGGGCCATTGTTATATTTGATATCCAATCCAATGGCCTGATATTTGAGTAAACTGCGTGTGTAGCCATCTGGTTGCATTATTATGGGAATTAAACAGATTTGGAAGTACAAAGAGGGAAAGTCAAGTTCCCAAGAAGAACTTGCTCTGATACTGATCTTCTGTAACAACTTGATGAATTATTTGAACAAATGGAACCAAATATGACAACACATTACCAATCAATAGCTCTAATCTCTCCAAGATGCCATGATAGAACTTCAATCCACTCCAAAGATCAGCAAGAATGGAATTAAACAACAAACAAAATGATAAATACGTGGAATCGCTCCACAGTCCACACAACCCTAAGACATAGGACCAAAGGGCTTTCTAGCGCATCACACTACCAGAACTGAAACTCATTACATGAAACAAGAAAAACAGCATTTGTTCATTAAAACTACTCATCAGCTCCTTCTGTTAAGTCCATTTGTTTTTTTCTCTAAGGTTTGGTCCTTCTGTAAGTCCATTTGCATCGCTATATGTTGCCATATTTGCATAGGTATCTTGTTTGATACCAAAAGTATATTGTTTAAATGCTAAACCAATAAAAAAAAACAACCCAATTGGTCCAAATCATAGTTCTAAAACGTGTTGGGTCAACTTGAAAGTTGGCAAGATGTTGTGCCGAGTCTCTTGGAAACTTGTTCGAGAGCCTGATCCAATTGGGACTCAACAAGACTCGTCAGGTCAACTTGAAAACTTGGTTGACTTGATTCGACTCAGCATGACTCGATCGAGTCAACTCGCCCATTCTACATTTTGACTTTTATAAAAAAGTGAAATGTTTGGAACATGCTTTGAACAGTAACCTCAGCAACGAAAGTTCACAGTTGCTACCATCGCTCCAATTGCAGTTGTATCTTTTAGATATTTTAATCATTTATCACTTTTTAAGAAATTTGAGATTTTCTTACCCGCCTAAATACTTTAAATTTGTTTAAATATCAAGTCGAGTCAAATAAAGACTTGGTTGGGTCTTCAAGTTGAACCAATCCAGCTAGACATGGAGTCGAGTTTTCGAGCTTTCGAACTATGGTCCAAATAAAGTGATCTACTTTTCTGCTTGCTAAGAAAAAGTTTCCTGAACAAGTAAATCAAATGAAAGAATTTTAATCTATCCATCATAAAGTCTTGAGGTACAGCCATGCAGTTATATATACCGCTTTAAGTGTCAAGTGATTGCGAAAAAGAGTCCTCTTTTCCCACCACAACTCCTAATACATACAATGCATGACCCCTTATATGCAATCTTGTGGAACATTTAGGCTGTTTGATTAGTAAGCAAGGTTTCAAAGAGTAGTATGCTGGTGCGCGCACGCACACCCACACAACCACACATGCACATGCACCTGCACATTTAATACCACTGGTGATTCAACTTGAATTGGAGAAGCATTATATGTTGCAACCGGTCGATATATAGGGTATGTGGATTGCCTGTGACAGCTTGTAGTAAGAACTTCCTTCAATAGGAAGCTAGGTGGAGCCCACTGTGATGTTTGTGAGAAGTCCACTCCATCCATCCATTTTCTAGATCATGTTACGACATGTGCCCAAAAGTGAGGCAGATTCAAAACTCATGTGGGCTGCACAGCAGGAAAACGTGGGTGGGGAAATTCCTACCATTGAAACCTCCCTGGGGTCCACCGTGATGTTTATATGCCATCCATACCATTCATAAGGTCATTCATACCGGGATGATTTGGAAACACTAAAATATTAGCCTGATCCAAAACTTATGTAGCCCCACGAATGTTTCAATGGTGGACTTTCAATCCTCACTATTTCTTGTCATGCAACCCACTTGAGTTTTGGATCTGCCTCATTTTTGGGTCCAGGTGCTAACATGATTTGGCAAAATGGATGGACGAGGTGGATTTCTCACAAACATAACGGTTGGGCTGCACCTAGCTTCCCGTCGTAGGCAATCCGTGTCCATATATAGGACTTCTAATACTGTCTAATTAGATCTAGTGGACCCTACTCTCCATGCGCTTCCCTTAAAAAAAAAAAAAAATCTGTCACGCTCATGGTCAAGCTTGGCCCTCCACATGTGACCTGATTGCATTAAGAATGCATCCCATTAGCTGAATGAACCTTTGATGGGGTGCCTCTCCCCAATTCAAAGTGACGCTTTTGGCTAAGTCTCAAACTCACGCTTCTTAGGTTTTCCCACTTGCTAAGTTTTTAAAACAGACCCCTTTGTTGCTCCTACACCCAAATCCCCTCCCTCTTCTATTCACTCTTTGTGCAACTAAGCTACCATCCTGGTATGTGGATGATATCATTCTCAACATCCTGGTATGCGGATGATATCATTCTCAAAGGTGAATGTATTCCACATTTAAAACAAAGCTGAAAATCTCAAGTTTTTAGTTGAATAAGAAGTATGTGAAAGGTTTAGAATAAAAGGAGCTTTTAGTGAAAAATACAGGCAAATGAGTGAAACTGTGTGCATTGTCTACAGTCTACCACGGTGCGTGTAGAAGCTTGGCTGACCGTAGAATTGGGGGAGGTAATTAATATAGAGAGTGTTAGTGTATAGTGTATGTGGTTAGTGGCTTTTTTAATGTAAGTGCATGTGCTCACTCTTCTCCTCTTTTCTCCACACTATAATCATCAAACCTTTTTCTACTTGGTATCAGAGATTGGATCCAGGCATTCCGCATCCAACAAGTTGAGAGGTGACACGTCACCTTGTTGACGTCAGCAGTCATACAGTTGGTGTCAACGTTGTGCGGACACATGAACTCCATTTGAGCTAAAAGTTTAGGGGTTTAATAGATCTTGGTTTTAGAAGATTTGTCATGATTTTTTCTGAATTTTTTGGACCTTCTTTTAGGGTGTTTTGGGCGAAATAGAAAAAATTCAAAAATCGGGCCCTTCATCCGTTTTTCTTCGGTCTACCTCAAATCAGTAACCTTTTCTTTAGTTTTTTTTTTTTTGCTCAAGATGGACTGAAATCATCTTCCCAAGCTACTCATGAATGATTTTTTTAAAACTTAAGATCCATGTTTGAGTGGGTTTTAACCTTAAATAGATGTGCGGCTGGGCCGTTTTTCACTCGGTGTGTTAGATCTAAATGGGTTTCTTGTTATTATGGACGATTGCTATTTGTTTGAGGTTTATCTCTTATTCCCTTGAAGGATTGAGTGAGAAAAAGTTGCTTGAATCAATCCTTCTTACTTGGAGTCTCCTATAGCTGACAAAAGGCCCTCATCTCTTGGCATGGGGTCTCTTGAATCCAACCCCTTGCAGATTACCTCCACTAAGTTGAATGGTGACAACTAGCTTCAATGGGTGCAATCTGTAAATGTGTTCTTAGGAGCCCGTGAGAAGTTGTCGTATATTTTGGATGATCCTATAAGCTCTACTGATGTTACCTACAAGTCTTGGACAAAGGAGAATTATCAAGTTATTGCATGGTTGTTGAATAGTATGGATTCCTCGATTAGCTACTCAGTAATATTTTTATCCTTGGCTAAAGGCATTTGGGATACGCTTCATAATATGTTCTCAGAGTCTCAAAATTTTTCACAGGTATTCCAGCTTATTCAAGAAATTGGTCAGTTCCAACAAAATTCAAGATCATTAAAAGATTACTATTCGACGCTTCGGGGCATGTGGGATGAGTAGGACATGTATCGGCCTCTTCCTTCCAAATGTAAAGAGGATCATGAACATGCCTATAAGCAACGAGATGATGCTTTTATAATGCAGTTACTAGCTGGGTTGAACTCCGATTATCTTCATGTTTGAGATCAAGTTGTTATGCAGGACTCTCTCCCCTCATTGACGACAGTCTATGCTATGTGTCAGCGCGTTATTGTCTCTTCTCTTCCTTCTCATTCATTTGTGCCACCAGAGCGTTCGGCACATCTTGTTGTCAATCAGTCCTCTCTTGGCTTTCGGGTACCATCCTTGAGTTCAGGGCGCATTTCTGGTTATGGTAGTTGTGGTAGAGGCCGCTAGGGAGATTGCAATCGTGGCAGTTGTAATCTTCGTAGTTATGATGGACGTGGATGGGGACATGATGGTTCTCGCATTTGTTCGCATTGCGGTGGAACTAATCACACTGTTGATTATTGCTGGTAGATATATGGTTGTCCTACGTATGTCGCTACTTCTATTGCATCCACATTTGCTCCTGAGGCAGTCTTCCACTCAGACAGTTGAGCAGTCTACTTCAAGGGAGTCTCTCATCATTTCTCGGGCTGCATATGATGCCCTTATGCGGCTTCACGTTCGTGATATTCCTGAGCCTTCTCATGTAGCTTTGGTCCAGTCAGGTACTGCTCTTCTTGCGTCATCCTCTCCTACTTCTTGGGTCATAGACTCCGGAGCTTCCTTCCATATGACTGGTAAGTGACAATTCTTTTCTTCTTATTCTCCTTCTCCCCACACTCAGTATGTCAAAGTTGCGGATGGAACCCAAACTCCCATCTCTGGGATTGGTTCCATCCCTCTTTCTTCTTCCTTGTCTCTGTCCTCATTCTTGCACGTGCCTCATTTTCCATTAAACTTATTGTATGTTAGCTCTCTTACTAAATCATTAAATTGTTCCATTACCTTCCTCCCTTCTCATTGTTTGTTCCAGGACCTACAGACGAAGAGAGTGATTGGTGGGGGGCATGAGCAAGGAGGCATTTATCTTCTCGATGATACACCCATTGCTGCTTTTAGTACCCTTTCTCTGGATCAAGAGTCCATGACACGGTGGCACTACCGCTTAGGCCACCCATCAATAGCTAGATTGAAAATTTTGTTTCCCTCCTTATCTGTCACTAAACTGTTATGCTGTGATATTTATGAATTGTCTAAACATCATCATGCTACGTTTCCTCCTAGCTCTTCTAAGAGAAAATCTCAACCTTTTGTTTTGGTTCACTCGGATGTCTGGGGACCAGCTCCGGTTACCTCCACTTTTGAATTTAGATATTTTGTTACCTTTATTGATGATTATTCACGCATGACTTGAGTTTATCTTTTGAAATCTAAAAGTGAAGTGTTTGATGCGTTTAAAGTGTTTTATCATGAAGTGTGCACTCAGTTTCAATGTTTCATCAAGAACCTCCATTTTGATAATGGGGGGAATACATGTCTACTGCCTTTCTGTCCTTCTCGCAGGAACATGGTATTGTCTCGGACGTTGTGTGCTCGTATACCTCAACAAAATGGTATTGCAGAACGAAAGAATCGTCATCTTCTTGAAGTTGCTCTCACCCTTCTTCTTGGTATGCACCTACCTAAACAATTTTGGGGTGCTGCTCTTCTAACTGCTACTTTTCTTATTAATCGTATACCTTCACGTATCCCGTCTTACAAATTTTCATTTACTATACTGTATCCTCATGATAATCCATTTTCTCTACCACCTAAAGTTTTTGGTTACGCATGCTTTGTTCAAATTTTGGATGGAAGTAATGATAAACTTAGCCCTAGGGCAATTAAATGTCTTCTTATGGTACGCTCAAAGTCAGAAAGGGTATAAATGTTATGACCCATTGACTCATAAGAAATATGTCTCTGTCGATGTAACCTTTTTTGAGGATATTTCTTTTTTTCTCAGCTCCAGGCCAATCCCTCTGTGATCCTCTTGCGAGTCAGGGGGAGCACGACTCTTATCCTCTTCCTCTTTCTACTAGTGATCATGGGGAAACTCTTCTCCCCTTCGTTCAGCATCTTGTTGGTGATTTGGGCTATCCTAAGCCTTTGCGGGTCTATCATCGTCGAGATAAATCTTCACACACTCAGCCATCCATCCTTCCGCTCACTTTGGATGTTGGCTCAGGTGACTATCCTACCTTGAGTTTAGATCTCCCCATTACCTTGTGGAAAGGGCCACGATCTTATACTCAACACCCCATTAGTAATTTCATTTCATATGATCATCTTTCACCGTCTTTTCAGTCATTTGCAGCTTCCTTTTCATCACAAACTATTCCTCGTTCTCTCGCACATGCTCTTCAAAGTCCTGATTGGATGAAGGTGATGATAGAAGAAATGTCTGCTCTTGAGAAGAATCATACTTGGGACCTCATGCCACTTCCTTTAGGGTATAAACCTGTTGGATGTCGATGGGTTTATACGATCAAGTTTCTTTTAGACGACTCAATTGATCGCTATAAAGCTTGTCTTGTTTCTAAGGGTTACCCACAGACTCATGCTGTTGATTACTTTGAGACATTCTTTCCGGTGGCTAAGCTTAATTCGATTCGCGTTGTGATCTCCTTGGCTGTTAAATTTATCATGGCCCTTGTTTCAACTTGATGTTAAGAATGCATTTCTCCATGGGGACCTTGCAGAGGAAGTCGACACGCATCAACCTCCTGACTTTGTTGCTTCCCATAACCCTGCGCTTGTATGTCGGTTAAAGAATGCTATCTATGGACTCAAACAATCCCCGCGTGCATGGTTCGAAAAATTGAGTCAGGCTCTCTTGGAGTCGGTGTTCGAGTTGTCGGTATCGCTACAAGTTTCGCTGACCGGAGATAAAGATATAATATCGTTATCGCTGATAACCGGAAATGCAGGGAAAAATGGGGAAACATGGAGAAAATGGTGGAAATTTTCAGTGAAACTTTAGGACATGCCTAAATACACATATTTACATATTCAAGAATGAAAAATTGCAAAAAGAATGCATTAAATAATAAGTTTCCATTTAATTGGGGCCAAAAGGCATGCACTGTCGTAAGAAATCACTCAAATAATAACCAAAATGAGTTTATATAATACAAATGCAAGCTTACAATAATTAAGACATGCAAAAATAAATGAATTTAAAAAAATACACATTTCTGGCCATATTTCATCCCCACATAGAGTGACGAGGTGACTCGTAATCATTTTCCGGATCCCGTGGCAGTTGAGAGTGGTATTGTTGCCCAACATGTTGGCAGTACTATTCCCAGGTCATCCTCTGCTCGTACCAATTGAGGAACTCTCTCATGTACCTCTGATAGTCTTCCTCTCCGAACTGTACGAGTACGCCTAGACGTGGGTATTGCGTGACATATGTCGACGACATTTGCTTAGTAGGGTGCTGAGGGAACAGATCAAGTCCAACCCCGACTCCTTGATAGCATTGCTGCTAGTCATACGGGTACCCCGAATATCCTCTTGTCAAAGGGTCATGACTTGAAGAACTATCTTCCGGCTGCCTATACTCATGGGTAGATGAGTGTGACTGAATGTCAGAGCTGTCATGGCCACACTCGTGATATATCCCATGAGCATAAGGTGGGACGAAGGTGGAGCTCCCCTGATCTGAATTTATATCCATAGATGACAAGTTGTGTGTGAGAGCATCAGCCGCGACGCATCCGGCTTTCTTCTTTGAAGGACGCTCGAACATGTATGTGGGCTCTGATGCTCTCACCCTGGATGGTGGACGAGATCCATGGTCCTTGTCCTGAGTGGCATGGTCAAAGCTCTTCTCCTCAGTGAACTGGCCAACAGATCATTGGCTCTAACCCGTCATGTACCCCCAACCACTGCCACCCCCACCCCCACTAGTTCCACTTATACTAGTGTCGGTGCCTTCGTCCCCTCCCTCATCACCATTATCGTCGTCATCGTTATCCCTACGACCAGTGTCGAGTGGGGGTTGAGTCTCATCATCATCACTCACTACGACTTGATGATGGGGAGGGGGCTGTGAAGATGCTTCCTCACCCTCATCGGAGCGTGCCAAACTCCTCACCAAAGGATATTACTCGGTCCTCGGCTAAAGCAGAATATTTTGCTATGGCTCATGCGATGTGTGAGCTCGTGTGACTTCACAACCTTATTGAAGAACTTGGCTATCATCCTTCCGATGCTGTTCCTCTTCATTGTGACAACCAAGCGGCCATCCATATTGCTCGTAACCCAATTTTCCATGAGCGAACCAAGCATATTGAGGTCGATTGTCACTTTATTCGGGAGAAAGTTGCTTCTAAGGAAATCATCACCCCTTTTGTTCGATCTGGGGATCAACTTGCTAATGTTCTTACAAAGATCTTGAGTCGAGATGCTCTTCATCGTGTTCGTGACGAGTTGGGCATGATCAATATCTATGCTCCAACTTGAGGGGGAGTATAGATAGTGTTAGTGTATAGTGTATGTGGTTGGTGACTTTTTTAATGTAAGTGCATGTGCACACTTTCCTCTTCTCATGCGGTGTACTATATGCTCTATTCTAATAAAACATTTTGTGTTAGGGCATGTTAGCCCAACACAAAAGATTTCCCCAAACTCTCCTCTTTCTTCTTCTTCTCTCTCACTCTTCTCCTCTTTTCTCCACACTACAATCATCAAACCTTTTTCTACTATTAACGCTTAGGCTTCCAAGCTAGGTGAGTCCAATCACATAGACTACAAATGATGTAATGATAAACAACTAGTTTGTAGAGATGATGATCTTGTGTGTGGGATGTACTAACTATTCAGCATCTAGCATACATCTAAATATGCATTCATATAATTCAGCAAATTAAACTCACAAGCATAAGTAAAAATGTGCACAAATAACAATCCCAAACACAAGCATGTATAATGGTTCGGTTTTTTCCACTCCCAGCGGATGCACTCTCCTTGAGTGTACCGGTATTTCACTATTGGAGGTTTTAAATTAGGTTCACTTCTAACCTTTACAAGTGTACACACCCGCCGGAGGCCTACACAAGGACTTAATGCATATACACTCCCGTGTCAGAGGAATACGTTTCCACCCGTGTCGGTGGCTCCCGTAAAGAGACTTTATTTGCTTTTCTATCAGCTAACCAACAACCACTAGCGGTCCTAATTCAAGGCTTTACGTATACTCTCGCCGAAGATTCCTTATGGAGACTAATACGTACGCACTCGTGTCCAGTGAATGCGGTCTTAATCCAAGGCCCTACGTACACTCCACCCGTGTCCTGTGAATTCAGCCATATACAAGAGCCTAGGTCCTACATAAAAGCTATTCAAGTTTGGGTCACAAACTCTATATTTGATCCTACACAAGGAAAGAGTGCGAATGGATTCTACAATTGCAACTTTGTTGGATTGAGCCCCTTTGTAGCGCCTTGCTTGAGATGTGTCTTTAATGCTCTCCCGTGCTTCAATCAGCTTCTCAATTGCTCCCACGTTCATCGATGTCAATGATTCAACTCCATGAACAAACACCTTGCATGCGATGCTCCAATGAGGTGACCAAGGTGGTTTGATGATAGTGGAATCTCTTACAACTAAAGGGATAGTTGTTTTCTAAAGGGAGATTCACCTAGATGGGTGTTCTAGGGGATTTAGACAAGGATTTGACTATAGATTCATGTCTAATCTCTAGAACAAGGTGGAGATCAAGTTCATTTTCATAATCGAAGTTGGAATCCTCATTAGAGTGATAAAGCTCAAGAAGAAGACTTGAATCTCATTGGTTTATAGGCTCAGGATGAGGGATGTGAGTTGAGAATCACCTAAGCTTCTCTTGCACAAAAAATCCATTCAAATGCCTAAGAACTGAATGCCCATTTTATAGAAATCGTGTTGCAACGGCTGTAAAACGGCTCATTCAATAGGATCGAAAGGCCCTTCGATATGATTTAGCTATCCCTTGATCCCATTGAGAAACTCTAGGAATTTTTTATTTAGTTGCTGGACCGTTTCTTTATTCACATCAAGCGGTCTATCGATTCTAGCAAGTCCCATTAAGTCCCATCGATAGCCTGTTGATAAGATAGAGAACCACTTGAAAACTGCTGTTCTGGGCTGTTTGATTTGCAACAGCTTTAAAACTTAGCCAATATTATCATGTTCAATTGAGCTCCTAAGGCTATGTGATGATCAACCAAGGGTTTACCTATTGGAGAATGGATCATCTAGAGGTTAGGTTGTTTTGGGTCGAAGGATAGGGTCACCAAGGTACCTCAGTTTACCTGTTCTTCACTCCTTGATGCTTCATTTCCTTTTGTTCTTCGGTCTTTAGCTTTCAAGGGCTCAACCGACTCACTGACACACGGACCCACGTGATTGACAAATAGGTGCACAAATCAGTGCGCTAACAAGGAGTTAGTCAAATTCAAAAAAAGATGGAAAGGCATGGTGTGGGGAATCACTGAAAATGATAATCCTGTTTTAATCAGTGTTGTCATATGCGATCGCATAAGCACTTATCCGATCGCTATGCCATAGTCGCATATGCAGTTTCATGACCATTAGGCATTATGCGATAGCATATGCGTTTATAGGATGGCATATGTGATTATGTGATTGCTTATGCGATTATGCCATCACTTATGCCAGTAAAAAATGTAATTATTTTGGGGGTTGTGCAATGGCATATGCAATTATGCGATCGCATATGCACACAACCCCCTTGGGTCGCATATGATCGTTGATGCTATTTGACAACAATGGTTTTAATTGAATAAGAAGGCATAACTGATCTATTATAAAAGGAAATTTTCAGCAAAATGCCAGAAAGGAACCTCACAGAAGACACCATTAGCATGAATGTAACTAGAGTTCCGATTGAAGGAGAAGTAGAGGATGAAGTTGGTGTGTGAGGATTGGTAAATGCACGCAAATGGACAAGCTTGGGGAGCCAGTGAGAACATGGTAATATATACTTCTTGAATGGTGAGGTAATTATGCGGTCCTGTATAAATATCCACAGATTGTATTTTTATTTAGTTGTAGAGGATTGTTTTTTTAATTATTTAGATAATTTTGTTACCCAGCAAGTATGCCTTGATTTTTGAGCCATTTGTGCCATATTCGTTTTTTGCTATTATTTAACACTTTATTCATTAACAATCTTATTTTCTTGGTAGATTCGAGGCTTAGCGTGGCCTGCTATTCTTGTTGGACTGGTTGCTCAAAGTGCTAGGTAATTTAAAATGCAACTAAATGATTGTTTTCTATTTCGTAGCAACCGAATTTGCTACTATCCCTGGTCATCAACATGCCTATTGTTAAATCCATGCATGGCATTAGGTTTCCTTTCATTTGTTAACGAAGTAACTATTTTGTCTTTCTTTAGCATTGACAACAATTATCTCCATTGTATTTATCCTCTCTCTCTCTCTCTCTCTCTCTCTCTCTCTCTCTCCCCTCTCTCCCTCTCTCTCTCTCTCTCCTCTCTCTCTCGATCTCTCTCTC
Source organism: Magnolia officinalis (assembly GCA_021015155.1). NCBI lineage: Eukaryota > Viridiplantae > Streptophyta > Magnoliopsida > Magnoliales > Magnoliaceae > Magnolia > Magnolia officinalis. Next base: position 82,886,810 of record JAJHSJ010000002.1, on the reverse strand, counting down.
TCTCTCTCTCTCTCTCTCTCCTCTCTCTCTCTCTTCTCTCTCTTCCTACATGCTTCTTTTTCTTGTAAACTCCAACTGGTAGCAATTTGCAATTCTGTCCCTAGCCTGAGTAAGGGTCTTTTACTTTGCAATCATGAGAGTTCCTATTTAGAGTTTCTGCAAACTAGATTCGTTAAGCCAGCCCAATTGCATGATGATGATAAAATAAATTGATTCTGAATATATGCAAATTTTTTTTTATTTTTGAAATGATGAATGACGACAATGGCAATGCTGATTATGCAACTTTTTTTTTTGGAAAACAGTCTGTACAATAATGAATCTTCATATATCATCCATGACATATTGAGGAAGCAATATGTTCTTTTCTTGAAGCTTTGGAGGCATTAAAAGGATTAACGGTCTTGGTTGACTATATATATATATATATATATATATATATATATATATATATATATATATAAAGAGAGAGAGAGAGAGAGATAGAGGAGAGAGAGAGAGAGAGAGAGAGAGAGAAGAGAGAGAGAGAGAGAGAGAGAGATCATTGCTCACATTACAATATTCGGATGCATTCCAAATTGAAAAGAATTCTAAAGAAAAAAAATTAACGATGTTGTTAGCAGCTACATGGTGCTGTTCTTAGGGGCCAATGATGGGCAATGGAAATAGAGAAGATGCAAGGAGAGAGAGAGGAAGACAAAGTATAGATGAGAAAGATGAGAGAGAGGCAATGGAGAGGAATGTGAGAGGAGTAGGTTGCTTGGGTAACTAAACCCTAGCATCCCTTCATCTATTTACATGAGCCTAGGCCCAATGGGCCTAATTCCTTTCAACACTACCCTCAAACTGGAGCATCCTAATATGGTCATCTTGGAACATGGGCTAACATAATCAAAGTTAAAAAACAGAAAGAAATTCTTTTCTAATATCCCCCCTCAAACTCAAGGCGCTCTAAAAAAGAGGAACTTGAGTTTGGAGAGGCACATGAAACATTTATTTATGAATAAAAAAGAAAAGATAATGCAATTGAGTAGCAAGAGATGTGATGAGGGGCGTGCAGGTGGGTGAGTAGTGGAAGTGGCGAGATGGCAAGCAACTTCAGGTGAGTGGGCACTTCTGCAACTTGAGCGATGTGAGCAACCAGACCAACTATCCAGCACAAAAAATCGACCAACTGCCCTGTACATAAAAATGAGACGGGTTAACTTCCCTTAGAAGCACTAGTCAACATCACACATGCCAACAAAGGAGCACCGATACAAAGAAGGAATTACGTCGTCGAAGAAAATTATGGAGCAGTGTTTGCAATATCGATAATATCGGCTGATATTATCGATATCACATGTCAGCGACATAAAATCGATGGGCAATTTTAAAAAAACACCCTAATTCCTAAATATCGACGATAATATCACAAGATATCGCAAAGTATCAGTATGTATCGGCGATATTGCGAGATATTGCTTGATATCGACGTTTTTTGTAAAGGTTTTTACAATGTATCGACGGTATCTGTTGATATCGACATATATCGTCGATACTTCATAGGAAATGCATGCCACCCTTCCTAAAAATTGATTTTTTTTCCGTTCTTCTTTAGATTCCTCTCTTCTAACTTGTTAGTAGGTGGATTTCGGTCCATTCCTTGCTTGGATTTGGGAGAAAAAGCCACATTAGAAATCAGAATCAAGATTTTCTTGCATTTTGGGGCCATTTCTCATTCGATGAGTAATTTTTCGTTTTGATTATATTATTATTATTATTATTATTATTATTATTATTATTATTGTTTTAAAATCATATAAAATGAGTGTGAAATCTTAAGAAATCCTTGATTCTTCATGTTTTATGTGGAAAATGAAGGATTTCAATCTTCGATTTCGAGATTTGAGTGTAGGTGGCCTGCTTTTGGGAAAATTGTGGAAAATTCGAAATTTCCCCAATTTCTCTCAAATTACTTACAATGTTGCACTCCAAAGATGAAATTAAGCATGTATGAGGCCTGATCTACTGATTTGTTAGCTTTTTTTTTTTTTTTTTTCTTTCAAATTTTGGAAAAAAAAATTAATTAACATTTTTTATTAAAATAATAATAATAAATTATTTTTTTTTGAAAATTTCCTTCATCTAGAGACCAGTTGAGTGCAATTTGAAACTATTTAGAAGTGTTTGATGAAATGATCATCACATAAACTCTAATTTTCATATTTGAGTGTAGGTGGCCCAATTTGTGGGAAATTGGGGAAATTTCTCCGAAGTTGCTTGCAATGTTGCACTTCAAACATGAAAGCAAGCATGTATGAGGCTTGATCTACTGATTTGTTAAGTCCTTGTCAAATATCAGAAAATAAAAATTATTTTTTAAAATTAAAAAATAATAAAAATTTGTTAAAATACTTTTTTTTTTTTCGATATTTCCCTTCAACCTGCTGTCAATTGAGACTAATTTCAAAGTATTTGGAGTGTTTGATAAAATGATCATCACATGCAATCTAATTTTGAAATTTGAAGTGTAGGTGGCCCTATTTGGGAAAATTAGGAAAAATTTAAAAATTCTCTAATTTCTCCCAAATTTCTTGCAATGTTGCACTCCAAACATGAAACCAAACATGTATGAGGGCTGATCTACTGATTTAATAAGTTTTGTCAATTTTTAGAATAAATTTTTAATTAAAAAATAATAAAAAATTATTAGATATATTGCTCAATTTCTACTTCTTTTGCTTTTGAATGAATTGTTTGTGTTTTCATACATGTCTTCTTATATTTATAAATGTTATGAATTCAATTTGAATACAGTTTTATTAGTTCAATTAGACAATGCATAGCTTAGGACCCTCTACAAAGGAAACCTATTATGTACACCTTTTTTTTTTTTTTTTTTTCTTTTGTGATGTTATGATTTAAAAGTGTATATTAAACAATCCCTGAAGTTTCATTGAAAAATTCAACCAATTTCCCAATATTAAAAAGAGGCATGTGCATTACAAATATTTGCTTATGTTGTATGGCAAATGAAGAATCGGTGGATCATCTATTCGTTCATTGCCCATTCACATACCGCATTTGGTCCGAAATTCTGTCTCGTTTTCAGATTCCATAGGTGTTTCCAGATTTGGTTTGTAGCTTGTTAGAAGCCTGGCAGGGTGTTAAGTGTGGTAATCAAAGATCTAAGCTCTGGAAGATGTCCATTTTGGCAGTTTGGTGGGCCGTGTGGGAAGAAAGAAATGGGAGGTGCTTCAATGATACCTCTAAGTCTATAGAGGATACTATCAGTAGGGTTTTTCGCTTTATAGTTGAATGGGCTTCTGTTGTGGAGAAGTTAAAGGATTGTAATTTGGCTTTTCTAGGGAATTTCTGATCGGCTATCTCAGCCGTTCAGTTCCCCTTTTGTTCTTCCTTTTTCTTTATATATAAAATTGCTCGTTATCTGTCAAAAAAAAAAAAATCCCAATGTTTCCCCATGTTTTCCAAAAAATGCAATAAATTACTTGATACAAACGATATATCCCGTGCGGTAACTGATACGTATTTGTATCCCAAGGTTGCGATACGTAACGTGATACTGATATTTCGAACACTATGGAGAAGAGGTGAGCCCGCATCACACAGTCCAAGAAGCCACAGAGAAATAGGCCATCAACAACTGGGCCCACATAGTCTTAATGAAGAACTAGACCACGTAGAGATTTCGACTGAGAACTAACTGTGCTATAAGAGAGATAGGCCAAACAGTAACCACAAACTCAAATTGGGTACACAGGTTCAACAATGTTAAAACGGGCCCATAAGAACCAAACAGGAATGCTCACAAATTTGGCCAATTAGGCACACATGAATCCAACCCATAGAAAGTTGAGCCATAAGTAGTAGGCCCATAGTAACAATCCACAAACAACTTGAAAATCAGCAATGGCAGGATTGGGAAACATATCTTGTTCCCACTGGACTTAAGGTATACATATGGCTCTTCAGGGTTCTTGATGAAGCCAAAAGAGCAAAGTGCCTCATCAAAATGAATATTCCACCTCCATGGATATACTTATGGAGCTTGCACACCTTTTTATCAAGTCCAAGCTAATAGAATCCTTTTGGTTACTCTGTCTAGATTTCTTCCTCGAGAATCTCATTGAGAAATGCTTTTTTAAATGTCCATCTGCCATATCCCATTATCATAATGGCGGCAATGGCCTATAGAACATGGATGAATTTCATCATTGCTACAAGGGTGAAGGTCTCTTGATGGTCAATGCCTTCCTTTTGAGTCTAGCCTTTTGCTACAAGCCTAGCCTTGAATGTATCCACCTTTCCATCAACAATACATTTTTTGTTGAAGATCAACTTGCATTCAATGGGCTTGATATTCTTTGGATGTTCAATGAGAGTTTGGACGTGATTAGAATGCATGGATCTCTCAACTATCATGGCTTTTACCCAGTGAGGCAGTGACACATACCCACATCAACCATTGCTTCTTGATAAAATCAGGATCAACACGATGTGGCACAATATAGAATACTTAATAGAGATACATGTACTGATGTACCTATCCGGCTCCCAACGCTCTCTGGCTATGATGCAAAGTAGGTGGAAGCTTGGTCTCTTCTGGTTGCCTTTCTTGAGAGGGTAATAATATTGGATCACTTAAGGGCATTTCATCAGACCTTTCATAAAGGTCTATTTTACGGTTTCCCTTGTTACTATGCATGAAATCTAATTCGAGAAAAGGGGCATCCCTACTAACAAAGTCATTTTGCTCATTGGGATCTAGGTCATAAAACTAATGCCCCTTGGATTCCTTGAAATATTTCATGAAATAGTAAGATTTAGTCCTCGCTTCCAATTACTATGGTCATGCTTTTCAACCATGGTCAGGCATCCTGGAATCACCATGTGGCCTAATTTTGGGTTACGTGATATCCACAATTCAACTGGTGTTTGGACATGGCTTTAGTGGGAATGTTATTGAGGATAAACATTGTTGTTTCTAAGGCATAATCCCAACGATATAGAAAGAGGCACATGCCACATCATGGACCTCACCATGTCTAATAGAGTATGGTTTCTTCTCTCAGCCGTGTCATTTTATTTGGGAATGTATTGCGTGGTCAATTGGGCAATGATTCCTTCGTTTTAAGGAATCGAATTCGTTTGATCGATATTCTCCTCCACTGTCAGTTTTTTTGTATTTTCATTTTTTATTTAATTGGTTCTCGGCTAAAGCCTTGAACTCCTTGAATTTCTCAGGCATCTGATTTATTGTGGATGGGTTGATGAGGTACACATAACTGAATCTAAAAAAGTCATCGATAAATGTTATGAAGTATTCGAATCCTCTTGCTCTTACGTTTAGAGGCCCACAAACATTTGAATGAACAAGTCAGAAAAGCTCTATGGCTCTTTCTATGTTTCCTTTCAGGAAGGGTTTCCTGGTCATTTTGCCTTCTAGACAGGCTTCACAAGTTGGTAAGGACTCAACGTAAACATTTGATAAGGGTAGACCTTTTACTAATTTTTCGAGCCTATTTGCATTGGCATGGCCAAGATGGAGGTGCCAAAGTAGGAAGGAATCATTGTCATTTTTTCTCTCTCTTTCTGGAATCAACAACAAGGGCATTGACTGGATCATTAGAAGCAGAATCAGATGGAGTAATAGAAGAAATAAGATATAGACTGTCAACCAAAATATCCGATATAATGAGCCATTTCTCCTAATATATGTGAACCATGGAATCAAAACAAAAGCTATATTCTAATTTGGAAAGTCTTGAAACTGAGATCAAATTTCTTTTAGTTTAAGGTCTATAAGAACTATCAACTTTCCTCCATCCAGCTTTAGCTTCAATTCTCCACCAGGAATTGATCGTCTTCGACTTCATCAGGTTTGTTGTAAGCTGGAAATGATTGATATTTATGCTCTGCATGAGTACCATACTCCTTTTCTATTATTAATAAGGTAGTATTAGTTATATTAGACTAACATATTAAGCCCTAAATTGCTTCTCTCTTTTCCCTTTTCTCTTCCTCTTACTTCTTCTCCATCTCTCCTTTTTTTTCCTCTCTAATCATTTCTTCTCATTTACAAGATTAGAGCACCTAGGTGCACAAGGTTCTAGATTGCTCACACAAATTCCTTTGACTATATGACTTGAGCCCCTTTCTATACGTAGGGGTCACAACCCACATTGCCACAACTGTCAGATATTGGAGTAAACTAAAAAAGAATTGACATCAGACAACACAATAAAATGTTGAGTTTGTATTCCCAATAAAACCACCATGCAATCTAACCACTTCTTTGAAGAATAAAATATAAATTGGCGATATTTGACATATTTGATGTCTTTTGGCCTGGAATTAAATGTGGCATCTTTGGAATTGATCCAACCACATGAATATGGAATCTGTACCTCTCATTGTTTTCATCAATTCAAGGACCAAGTCCATGATAATATCCACCCAGGGAACAGTTGGCAAAGACGATGGGTGTGTATACGTTGGTGTTCTGTAATTGACCTTTTGAAACATGGCAAATATGTCAAGTCTACATATTGCTCATCCTGTTTAAGCTTAGGCAAGTAGCATCTTTAGTCCACCTAGTTTTTTTTTTTCCACAACTAAAATGCCCACCGAGGCCCTCCCATGCAGCTCCTTTGTAATACTTTCGTGTAAAGATCCCTTGGGAGTGAGTAAGTGTGTTTCTGAGGAACAGAAATCCATGTTATGGACGATGAGGTAAGATGTATAGTCATTAGCACCTTCATTGCACACCACACTGAATTGATTGAAAGTAAGAGTCCCCCTATCATTAATTGTTGATTACCTTCAATCTGACAACCTCATGTGCAAGTGTTTCTTTGATCATAAAACACCTGCTAAAGGCATCGGCTACTGATCTTTGGAATGCTCCCATATAGGAAGAGCTCAACACGCTTCACAAGAGACTTAGATTTGTTCTTTGTACTCTTTAGATGAATGTTATTGGTAATCGGTGATTTCTAAATGCAATAACTTGCAGAAGGTACCACCAAGAATTACAAGGCACAACTGGTAACCGACGTTTTCCATATTGTCATCGTGTAATATATCGCACCCTTGGGATACGTATATATATTAGTTACCGCATGGGATATATCGGTTGTATCGCATAATGTATTGCTGTTGTAGGGAAATATGGAGAAACATTGGGAAATTGGTCGAAATTTTCAATGAAACTTCAGGGATTGTTAAAAGAATACATCAATACACAATTAGAAATCAAAACATCACAAAAAATAAGTGCACATAATAGGTTTTCTTTTGATGGGGTCCTAATCTATGCGTTGTTTGACTGAACTGATTTAAGTATATTCAAAGTCTATTCATATAATTTATAATTTTAAGAAGACATGTATGAAGACACAAGCAATACATTCAAAGGTAAAAGAAGAATCACTAGATCAGGTTACATACATGTTTGATTTTGTGTTTGGATACAAAGATTGCAACTGATTTGCGAGAAATTGGAAATTTTGATTTTTCTCAATTTTCTGCAACTCGGTCCATCTCCCCCAAATCATGAAATCGAAGCTCCAAATCCATGATTTTTCAATCAAAATGTGAAGAATCATGGATTTGTAACCATCAGACACTGATTTAACATGATTTACCGTGCACAAACAAAAAAAAGAAAAAAAAAAAAAAGAAAAAGAAAAAAATAGGATCTAAAATTGAAAATGCTCACTGGATCGAACAAGTGAGATATATTGGCACAGGTGTTTGAAATATCGGTATCGCGTTATGTATCACATTCTTGGGATACGGATACGTATCGTTTATCGCATAGGATATATCGGTTGTATTGTGTAATGTATCGATGTTATTGGAAACATTGGGAAATAGGTTGAATTTTTCAATGAAACTTTAGTGATTGTTAAAAAAAGATATCAATACACTTATAAATCAAAATATTAAAAAAAAAAAAAAAAACGAGTGCACATAATAGGTTTTCTTTATATGGAGTTCTAATCCATGCGTTGTCTAACTAAGTTGATGTAAGTATATTCAAAGTATATTCATTTAATTTATAAATGTAAGAAAATGTGTGGAAACACAAGCAATACATTCAAAAACGAAAGAAGAATCACTAGACTAGGTTACCTACATGTTTGAATTCAAAGATTGCAATCGATTTGTGAGAAATTGCGATTTTTTTTTTTTTTTTTTTTCAGTTTTCCACAATTCAGCCCATCTCCTCCAAACCTCAAAATCAAAGCTTCGAATCTATGATTTTTCATACAAAATATGAAAAAAAAAAAAATAGAGGATTTATAACAATTTGACACTGATTTAACATGATTTACAGAAAAGAGGTTTGAAAATTGAAAATGCTCACCGGATCAAACATGTGGTATATATCGCACTACTTATGTAAGACTCGAGGCCCCGAAATCTGGTTTGTACACTGGATAGCCGTTGACTGTAGGTCCATTGGCCTCGAGAATGTTTTGACTTGATCATAATGTTGTTCTGTTATCGAGCCGCAAGCCGTATTTCAACCCGATGTCCGAATTTTAAGATACGGACTTAAAATGAAACAATCTGAGAAATGACAATTATGTCTTTATTTTATCTGGCGGAGCCCCACCATCGAGTTTTCAAAATCCGTTAGGTTCGACAGCCTAACCGTTGTGACCGTAGTCGAGTTACGAAATTACTAGCGAAAATGGCATGTCAATAGGACACCCGGATTGTAAGTTATGAATAGATATGCACATGTATATTTTGATAAAATAACTCAAATGACCTCGATGTTTTTAAAATCCTTGGAATTCGTTAGTTAAAATTAGTTCAAGTTATTTAAATAACATTGTTATATTGTTACCATAAGCTTACACTTCTCAAAAACATCACAAAACACTTCCCAAACCTTCTTTTTAGACAAAAACTAATTTTAAAACAAATTTCAAGTCCATAAACATAAAAAGACCTCTTTCAACATCCCATTTCCAGCACTCTCCTTCTTGTTGAGTGTGAAGTTGAGAAGAAAAAGAAGAAGAAAAGGAAATAGAAGCTGAGGTTGAGAGCCAATCCTCTGATAGTTACAGGTGAGTGCATCGATTAGGAGCACGCATATACGTGCGTTGGGGTTTCCTTGAAAACCCTATTGCTGAATTTTCTGTTTTAGGATTAGGTTATTGCTAGATTTTTTGATTTAGGGTTAGGTGATTGCTGGATTTTCATTTAGGGTTAGGTGATTGCTGGATTTTCATTTAGGGCTGGGTGATTGCTGAATTTTCTACTTTAGGGTTAGGTGATTGCTGGATTTTCATTTAGGGTTAGTTGATTGCTGGATTTTCGTTTAAGGTTAGGAGATTACTGAATTTTCTGCTTTAGGGGTAGGTGATTGCTGGATTTTCATTTAGGGTTAGGTTATCGGTGGATTTTCATTTAGGGTTAGGAGATTGCAAGGGACAGCGAGAAACCGATGGCAATACGTATGAAATTAAACAAAACTAACTCATCTCTATCATCCAACCTTCCATTAATAATCTCACTAACTAAATCAGAAAAATCCAGCAATAACTTTCAGAAAATCCAGCAATAACCTAACCCTAAATGAAAATTCAGCAATCACCTAACCCTAAATCAGAAAATCCAGCAATAACCTAACCTTAAAGCTGAAAATTCAGCAATCTCCTAACCCTAAATGAAAATCCAGCATTCACCTAACCCTAAATGAAAATCCAATAATCACCTAACCTTAAAGCAGAAAATTCAGCAATCTCCTAACCCTAAATGAAAATCCAGCATTCACCTAACCCTAAATGAAAATCCAATAATCACCTAACCCTTAATCAGAAAATCCAGCAATAACCTAACCCTAAAGCAGAAAATTCAGCAATCACCTAACCCTAAATGAAAATCCAACAATCACCTAACCCTAAATCAGAAAATCCATCAATAACCTAATCCTAAAGCAGAAAATTCAGCAATAGGGTTTTTAAGGAAACCCCAACGCACATATATGCGTGCTCCTAATCGATGCACTCACCTGTAACTATCAGAGGATTGGCTCTCAACCTCAGCTTCTATTTCCTTTTCTTCTTCTTTTTCTTCTCAACTTCACACTCAACAAGAAAGAGAGTTCTGGAAATGGGATGTTGAAAGACGTTTTTTTATGTTTATGGACTTGAAACTTGTTTTAAAATTAGTTTTTGTCTAAAAAGAAGGTTTGGGAGGTGTTTTGTGATTTTTTTGAGAAGTGTAAGCTTATGGTAACCAGTGTTTGCATTGTCGATGAAATATCGATAATATTGGTGTCGCTAGACTAGCGACACCGAAACCCCCATTTTTCGTTTCTCTCTGGATTATCGGCGAAATATCGGCGATATCTTCGATAATTTTGGATTTTTTCTGACAAAATAGGTAAAAAGCGAAAAAAATCGAAAAAAAAAAACCTTTGATTTCGGTAATACCTGGTTGATGATTGATCAGAACTCGGAAGAAAAGAATCTCGTGGGCAGCAATCGACAGCGCTCGTCTCGTTTGACTCACAAATACATGATTTCAGCGAAAAATCAGGGATTTCAGGAGATTGTTTGAAACCCTCAGTCGAAAATCGCCCCTCTTCGCCGAAAACCCCTCTTCCCAGACGAAATCCCCTTTTTTGTTCTTGTTTTTTTTTTTTTTTTTTTTCTTTTATGCTTCAGAACTACGGAAGCAAACCGGGCGCATGGTGCGCTTCAACGTACTGAGTAAACTTTCTGGGCCCACCGTGAATGTATGTGATTTATCCACGCCGTCCATTCATTTTTCTAGTTCATTTTAGGGGTAAATCCCAAAATTAAAGCATATCCACAGCGCCAGTGGACCACACTATAAGAAACAATGAGAATAATGATTTTCACCGTTGAAACCTTCTTAGGCCCCACAGTGATGTTTATTTGTCATCAAACCTTTTTGTAAATATAAAAAGGCATGGATGAAGGGTTAAAATAAATATCAGCTTGATTCAAAATTTCTGTGGCCACCAAGAAGTTTTTAATGATATGCGTTCAATTCACACAGTTTCCTGTGGTGTGGTCCATTGAAGATTTGAATCTGGCTCATTTTTCAGATTACACACTAAAATAAGCCTTCATATATGATGGACGGTGCAGATGTAAGGTGCATACTTCATAATGGGTCCCACAGTTAGGGATCCACCAGAAGCGGATTGGCTGTTGTACCTCACACCATCTATATAGCTGCTGTAGGTACGTGTCGTGCGAAGACGAGCACTGACGCTCCTCGAGCTCCGAGTAGTACGAACGGTTCAAAGGAGATCAAAGTTACATTGGCCCCACAGTGATGTATTTATTATATCTACACCGTTAATCTGTTTTTAGAGTTAATTTTAGAGCATTATCCAAAAAATGAATCATATCCAAAGATTATATATGGACCACAACATAGATAGCAGTGGAGATAATGATTTTCACCGTTAAACAATTTGTAGGGCCCACCGTAATGTTTATTTTGCATCCAATCTGTTCATAAAAACACAAATATCTGAATGAAGAGGAAAAACAATTTTCATATTGATCCAAAACTTCTGTGACCCCAAAAAGGGTTTCAATGGTAGACGTTCAATCGCCCACTGGTTTTTGCAGTGTGGTCCACTTGATAGTTATATCTATCTTATTTTTCGTCTAAAGGCTTAAGACGAGCTCTTCAAATGGATGAACGGTTTGGATATAACACATATCTCATGATCAGACCCACATAACTTGTTGACGTCAATAGCTGGTGTGAGGTACACCAGCCAATCCGCTTCCGGACTGCGCTAGAACGGAAGTGGATTGCGTACTGAGTAAACTCAGTGTAACATCCCGGATTTTTGCCAACCTGGAGTTAAACGTCCTTGGGCAATGAGTCGATCATAACACCTTAATAGCTTGTCAGAACTCAATCCCAAAGTCTAAAATCGCCTTTCAACCCATTTCCTTCACAGTCTCCTATTTCACCTTTCACCACCTTGTTCTTATATGTTTCTAAGTACTTTCATATTAGGCATGAATCCTATAGTTTAGGTAATGAAGAACAATACTTTCGAAATCCGTACAAAGACCCGAGTATCACCTCAGACAGAAATCTTTCAGGATTAAATCCTTTAGAAATTAGACGAGGATTAACTAGTGTTAAACTAGATTACATACGAAATCCGCACTAATCACTTTAAATACGATCTGCAAGACCCAAAACTTGTGGAATCGTTAACGCTACATTACCCAAAAATCTAGGATCAATCTCATTACCCGACTACTCTCGGGAGCATTACGAAACTCCGTATCAGATCTGGACTGCACATCGAAAGTCCGAATAATACGAAGTTATAGAATTAGGACCGCCTTGCTGGGCTTGACAACAGCTCGGAAATCAAAACCAGATAGTGTCCCTGGGCTATTCGCTTGAGCCCGGAGCGAGGAGTGTGAGAAAATGTGGTTTTCTTTAGAAATGAAATCTAATTTAAGTAATCTGAGACTTGTCACTTACGGGCTGAAAATAAGGATTTAGACCGTCAGAATCTGACCCAAATACACCCTCGGATCAGGAGAAATTTCATACACAGGTCAGTGTACTTGTGGCCCTGATTGGTGATCGTGGACCGTTGAACTGAAACTGGTCCGCCACGTGCGATCTGGAAACCCGATTGGAACGAAAACTTAACTCGACCTAGATCCATGGTCAGGGAGATTAAGTCCGACCTTTGGCTCAAGGGGGGGCTCCGGAAGTGCTCCGTTGAGCTGAAACAGCCTCCCTTTGGACATAACCTAAGTATACCTTGGCCCTGGGCCTATTTCCGGCAGTTCTGGGCTTATATAAAGACCTTAAACCCTCTCTCATTCAGCCCATACGAATTTGAGAGAAACCCTAGGAGAGAGGAGAGAAAAGAGAGAGAAAGTGTGAGAGTAGTGGGAGAATCTTCCTGCTATTCTACCCTGGTGCTATACGTGTTTAACCATCGCTATCTAGTTGCTCTTCTGGCAATTCTGACATCATTCTTAGGTAAGGAAACTCTAACCCTAACTTGTTCTAGGGTTTCAAAGGTTGCAAGTAATGAAATAGCTAGCTCCACTCATGCTATAGGTTGATATTCCTTCGTTGACAAAGACTTAGAATCTCTGTCCAGTTCGTTACGATTCTACGGCATAAGGTGCGGACTTTAAACGTATAAGTTATAGTTTTCAAGGCTTTCAATGTCAGTTAATGATAGATTACTGACGTGGATGTTATTTCATATGTACAAAGTGTTGTCCATTTTTTCTTTCAGTTATACATTAACTATGTTGAATATATTATATTCCTCGTATTTGTAGAAAATACCGTATACGTATGAAATACGGATTTGTGCTTGCCATGATTAATCGCTGTCTATGTATGCTAGATGCATGTGTATCAACTTCTGGGTGAACGGATTAGCCTAATACATGTTATATTAAAATACGTCGTGTATGTACATGTGTAACCTAAATGTTTGTGAAAATGTCTAAGTGAGTAAAGACTATGTATTAACGTACGCCACGACTAACCATCGTGGGTATGTGATTGGTATATAGGCGGCAATCCTTTGACGAAAGGACTTGTCCTAATACGTATTCTAACTACTACATACCATGTATGATGTAATGTGTAGATTAAGTGTATGTAAAAATGTCTGTACGAGTAAATACTGGTTGACTGCTCTTTAATTGGGTGTTGAGATAGGATTCTCAACTACTCTAATGATGTGTATGTTTTCCTCCATTTATGTCATGGTTAGATATCCGTTTGTTTGTGAATTGAATATGTACAAATTCATGTTTATGTTGTACTTCATCACATGCTCAACTGATTGTATGATTTGAAATATGTATTCATTACTGCTCGATTATCTCATATGCTAGTTTGTTGAGATTGATTGTGTTCGGGGCTATTGTATAGTCCAGGCAATCGGTAACAAGCCTTGAATTAGTGGCTGACGTTGTTTCGCCACATGAGACGTGCCTGACGAATCCGAGTCGTATATAGGTTGACGACAGTGTTTAGGCCACACGGAGTGCTTATGCACTTCATGTCGATCAATTCGATGTGCGCTCGTGCTAGTCGAGCTCGTCAAATAATCCGATTGGCCGATGTATGTTAACCATGTTTGGACGTTACTGCTTGAACCTAGGGTACCAAACTCACCAGTGAAATCCCTGTTAACCTTGGTACCGTGATCCGCTAAGACTCATGAGCCGGACATGGTGGTATGGGACACCGTAGTCGAGCTGTCGGCCTACGCTGTGGCAACGAGCCTCCCCGTAGTGACCAGTGAGCAACCAGACTCGTGAGCCGAATACGGTGGTATGGGACACTGTATTCGAGCTGTCGGCCTACACTGATCAAAAGACGCGTTGTGCGTGAGCCTCGTGTGGGCCATTGCCAAACAAAACCACCGCTGCGCACTCTGATACCTGTTGGTTGGACAATATCTGAAGGGGTGTTGCGATTGCGTCAGCCTCGGATGACGCGTTGGTGTAGTGACCTCGAGCATACTCTGAACCTGCGTTGAGGCGACGAGCCTCTCCGTAGTAACTAGAGTATAACTAGGCCTGCATTGATAAGGCGACGAGCCCTTTGCAGCGACCTAGAACCGTATCATCGTATGAGATTTACTAGGACTGACGACCCTAGAATGGATCCTTGTTTGGGAAGTGATATAAGGGAGGTACCTTAGTTTCCCAATCCTGCTGTATGAAAATGACTAATAAAGAACTTGGTAATCACGTTCATGCACCGCATACGTGTGCGTTTGGCGTTGATGGTCAAGCACTGAGGGAGTGTGGCATGCCGCGAACGTAAGAAGGAGTCGCTGAGGGAGCGCAGGCGAGGGCATGCATCATACATACATACCATTCTTGCATTAACAAGAGTACTTAGGGATGTGTGATTTACTGCTTTATCATTACTGCTTGATTGAATTGATAACATGTTAACCTGTGCTTTATTGTTCCACTGAGTTAGCTACTCACTCCCACGTTACGGGACGGTGTTGTACACACCAACCAGACCCTGTTGTAGTTTCAGATGATGGCGATGCTCGTGAAGCGGAGCCTGACTTTTATGATGATGAGGAGAGTTTCTCCTATATGCTGCTTTCAGGCGGGTTCATGTGAGCCGTGTTCTGATCGACGGGGTTACAGGGTTGCTAATTAGATGCCATTCCACTTGTTAATTTGCACTTTTGGAACACCCTTGTATATCCATTTTGTTCATTTTTGGAGTACACAGGTATATATTTAACCTGGTAACATGCTCACACTCTGGAGACTTACAACAGTTTATATATTTGATATATCTATCACGGTCTTCCGCTTGCATAATTTAACTGTCTCTGGAGTATGATCTGTTGTTTTGGTATAATCCCATTCATGTTTAATGCACTAATATGAACAACATACAATCATCATTATCTATGTTGCATAAGTGATGCGTTGGAACTCGGGAGCCGAGCTTCTGCTCGACCCTCGTTTTTCAGGGTGTTACAAGATGGTATCAGAGCATGATTTGGATTAAACTGGACCTGGGTTATGGTAACACGACGCACTTTGACGCACTCTGATTTAGGAAGGGGGCGATGGAATCTAGAAACCAGAAACCACATTAGTATCCCAAGTTTCACCGACGGGCGAGATTAACTACAATAGTATAGCCCGTACGTAGCCGAGACCATGTAAAATGATCTCACATCCCCACTTCTATTCACTCAAGCTTCCGTCTTTCTTCTACATCTTGCACCCATCCACCACCATTACCCAAAAACTTCTCGTTACAATTCTCCACCTTCCATATATCCCCTCATTTGTGCCCACGTTTTGTGTCCCATAACCTTCACAACCTCCAACTGATGGGACATTTAGGGCCCGTTCGACCAACTGCATTAGGAGAGATTAAGGTGGATGAAATTGTAAACGTAACCATAAATGCAGGTGTAGGTATTGTCCCTAGCTTAGGTGTATCCCGTGGTTTCCAATACCATGGTTGGCACCCGAAGCGATAGAATAACTTCTTGTATTAGAAGTGGTATGAAATCAACTAGTGAATGAGCGTAGATTTTGGATTACAACTATTGGTTTTTTTGCTACTCCTAAATTAAGACTAGGCTACTAGTTATACTAAGGAATGTAAAATACTGATTACGCTAAGAAGATTAAAAGCTAATCGAATGATAGACTTAGTTAGTCGGCTTGATTAGGTTGGAGGGAGACCTCATTCCTTCGTTGAATCCCCTTAATACTTATAGGCTTCTTTAATAACTCTTAGGAAGGTTGTTTGAATTGAAAACTATTCACGCATAGGAAAAACTTATATATCCCTTGGATTTAATGTTAGGTCAAATCAATACACCCCTTAGACTTGCCTTCCAAAGACTTATTACAAACGGGAACACGGAGGAGAGAACTATATATATAAGCGAGGTATTCGCGGTTTGAATTGAATTCTCAATCCTGGTAGTTACCAATGAACTCGATGCTCTGATCAAGCAGAAGGTCGGGATCAACTAGGATTAAGAACTGATACGACAAATTTTCTATCCTCGCGAGGCAGAAGGTCTATGTATCCGACTCAGACCCACTACACAACTTTCCTTCCGTGTTGGCCCGACCACTTACAATTAAAAGTTTATTATTTTGTCTTTGAGAAGTGTTAAGAACATATAGCCAATAGAGATTTTCTCTTTAGGCCCAAGGAATTTCCTAAATAGGCAACAGACAGTTAGGAAGTAGGTCCCAAATCACATGCCATGGTAGCATACATATTGTGCATATGATCTCAGAAAGATAATCTGCCCATTAACATATTTTGTTCAAATACCTTATGCGGCCCTTCCTTGGTATAATTAGGCACCTTACCACAAACTCACACTCGTCCTTGAAAACAATCACAACACCCATCGTTTTAGCTCCTTTCTATAGTCATAAGTACCAAGGCCATAGTACACATCATCGATGGAAGGAAGACCATTGTATTGAGGGATCGTGTCCCATTTCGTGTCGAGGATATGTCCTAAATTACACCTTGTTCCGACATACGGATCAGGACAGATTCTTGAGCCCTTAGAGTAGAAATTATTTTTAAGGGGGGTAGAAAGGTTATGAATTCGGTCGAGTTAGGTAGGTATACTCGTCTACCCACTCATAGGCGCAACGGAAGCTTGGTGGGTCGATAGCCCACTGGCCCAGGATCGAATGGAATTGATCCAGACTATATGTAAAGATAGGTCACTAAAATAGGATCGAATGTCGATAATAAAGTTACTAGAAGGTAAGTAATTAGGGTTTAAGTAATAAACAAATTCATATTAAAGAAAGGGCCTAATCATGAGTACGAGTTTAACTACTACCATAGACATGAATTAAGATGAGGACTCTCCTAGACCAAGACCCAACGGGCAACCTTATGACTAGGAAATTTGAGCCTTCCAATGATGGACATTCCCTAAGTATTTAGAGTGATCGGACTACGGAGTTACTGAAATATACAACTGCAAAACATTCGTGGCTTGACCCAATTCTTAATCCTAGGCGACTACTAATGGACTCACTGCTTGACCGAGCAGAAGACCAGGATCTACCAGGACTAGGAAGGGATACAATGAGCCTTCTACCCTGGTCAGGTAGATGATCGATGTATCGGGATCAAGCCCATTACAACTGTCTCTCCGTGTTGGTCGACTATTGAAAACAAATATCTTACTCTAAATAGTTGGGAATCGTCGTCAAGACTCCAAAGAGGGAAGAAATCCATTGTAGCAAACCATCAGGATATAAGTAAGAGATAAAGAAATAAGTTTTTAAGGTGGGGGTAGTGACTAAAATGTACTAGACTAGTATGGATACTATACACCCTACCACGTATATAAACTTGAAATAAATAAAACTTAGGCAAATGAAATAATCAAATCGTTATTTATTCCTCTTAGGCAATTTCGGGGACGAAATTGGTTTTTAAGGGGGGTAGATTGTAACATCCCGGATTTTTGCCAACCTGGAGTTAGACGTCCTTGGGCAATGAGTCGATCATAACATCTTATTAGCTTGTCAGAACTCAATCCCAGAGTCTAAAATCGCCTTTCAATCCATTTCCTTCACAGTCTCCTATTTCACCTTTCACCACCTTATTCCTAGATGTTTCTAAGTACTTTCAGATTAACAATGAATCCTATAGTTTAGGTAATGAAGAACAATACTTTCGAATCCGTACAAAGACCCGAGTATCACCTCAGACAGAAATCTTTCAGGATTAAATCCTTTAGAAATTACACGAGGATTAACTAGTGTTAAACTAGATTACATACGAAATCCGCACTAATCACTTTAAATACGATCTGCAAGACCCAAAACTTGTGGAATCGTTGACGCTACATTATCCAAAAATCTAGGATCAATCTCATTACCCAACTGCTCTCGGGAGCATCACGAAACTCCGTATCAGATCTGGACCGCACATCGAAAGTCCGAATAATACGAAGTTATAGAATTAGGACCACCTTGCTGGGCTTGACAACCATCTCGGAAATCAAAATTAGATAGTGTCCCTGGGCTATTCGCTTAGCCCGGAGCGAGGAGTGTGAGAAAATGTGGTTTTCTTTAGAAATGAAATCTAATTTAAGTAATCTGAGACTTGTCACTTGTGGGCTAAAAATAAGGATTCAGACAGTCAGAATCTGACCCAAATACACCCTTAAATCAAGAGAAATTTCATACACAAGTCTGTACTTGTGGCCCTGATCGGTGATCGTGGACCGTTGAACTAAACTGGTCCGCCACGTGCGATCTGGAAACCTGATTGGAACGAAAACTTAACTCGACCTAGATCCATGGTCAGAGAGCTTAAGTCCGACCTTTGGCTCAAGGGGGGGCTCCGGAAGTGCTCCGTTGAGCTGAAACAGCCTCCCTTTGGACATAACCTAAGTATACCTTAGCCCTAGGCCTATTTCCGGCAATTCTGGGCCTATATAAATACCTTAAACCCTCTCTCATTCAGCCCATACGAATTTGAGAGAAACCCTAGTAGAGAGAAGAGAGAAAAGAGAGAGAAAGTGTGAGAGTAGTGGGAGAATCTTCCTGCTATTCTACCCTGGTGCTATACGTGTTTAACCATCGCTATCTAGTCGCTCTTCTGGCGATTCTGACATCATTCTTAGGTAAGGAAACTCTAACCCTAACTTGTTCTAGGGTTTCAAAGGTTGCAAGTAATGAAATAGCTAACTCCACTCATGCTATAGGTTGATATTCCTTCGTTGACAAAGACTTAGAATCTCTGTCGAGTTCGTTACGATTCTACGGCATAAGGTGCGGACTTTAAACGTATAAGTTATAGTTTTCAAGACTTTCAATGTCAGTTAATGATAGATTACTGACGTGGATGCTATTTCACATGTACAAAGTGTTGTCCATTTTTTCTTTCAGTTATACGTTAACTATGTTGAATATACTGTATTCCTCGTATTTGTAGAAAATACCGTATACGTATGAAATATAGATTTGTGCTTGCCATGATTAATCGTTGTCTATGTATGCTAGATGCATGTGTATCAACTTCTGGGTGAACGGATTTGTAACAGCCCGGATTTTTCCCAACCTGGGATTAGACGTCCTTAGGCAATGGGTCGCTCCTAACGCCTTATTAACTCGGCAGAACTGAATCCCACAGTCTAAAATCGCTTCTGAACCCATTTCCTTCACAAATCCCACCCTTCACCACCTTGTTCTCTCAAATTTTAATAAGCATTTTCATCCTAGACACTATCCTAAACTAGCTAAGTAGTATAACTTGGATCACTTTATATCAAGGTGTGCCGTATCGGTATCGGTTGGCGTAACGGTGACCGCCAAAACCGATACGGATACGGGGGCGTAACGGCGATACGGGGGCGTAACGGCCCGTAACGGCGCAAATTTTTTTTTTTTGCCAAAAAAATATGAAAAAATATGGATTAAATCCGGAATATTCTAAGCAATCCAAATATGCATTCATTTATAAATTGGAACATGGTTACGGTGGTGTAACGGTCCACTCTTTGGTGAGAAGTTGTATCGGATTGTCTGATGAATTTATGAATCAGATAACCTAAATTTGACTACAAAATTCATATATTTATTTTTCTAACTATCTACTATCAATGATAGATATATTAGAATGAATGTAATATGAAAATATCTTACATTAGGTGTTTGCAATTATTTTTGAGGAATTTCTCGAACATACCTGTGCACGTGATTGTGATTCCTGTCTATAACCTGTCATCCTCAAGTCAAGAATATTTAAAAAAATTAGTAGTGTCTGATATACTCCCCTGCAACTTGATTAAGGATTACTTGATTGGTTGTCAGGGGAGTTATTTTAAATACAAGTTCGGTAGTGTCAAGTGTGTGCATGACTACATGGCTTCTTGCAATAATACTGTTGTGACCTGTCTGCTGCAAATACTTACCTTAATACAAATATATACTCACAATCACAAGTCACCAGACTCACCACCAAAATGAAAATCTGCTTTTTTGTGGTTGCTCGACCTCCACATCATCGTCATCGTCACCATCAGGCTGAGGCTGTCCAATAGGTGTAGGTGCTGCATATCCATAATATCCAGTGCCAGAAGGAAATACTAGATCAACGAAACCAGAGGATGACTGATCCTGACTAGGCAACGACTCTGACCCCGAGTAAGGATATCCACCAGTGCCCGTCGAATAGCCATACTGGTGCCCATACTCAGGCTGTTGAGAATCTTGAGATTGAGAGTGCGTCTGCTGTGATGAGTAACTTGGATTTGAATCTGGATATCTATAATCATATGGATATTGATCGGGAGGGCTACTCCAACATGAATGTGATGGAACAGGCTCAGTATAACCACCATAATTATAATCCAATTGACCATAAGAATATCCATCATAATAACCAAAACCATGAGCCTGTTGATGTTCCGGACCTCCCGGTCCCCGTGCACCACTAGATGTACCCTCCTCCGGCTGGCTGTATCGTGACTCGGTACACTCGTAAGTCCGACCTCGTGTACCACGTCGTCGATGTTCATCGTCATCGCGATCTGTAGACGGCTGTATAGGGGGGTAAGCAACACCAGAAGTGCCAGCACCAGGGGCAGGGGGGTCGTCATCATCTGACACGGTCACGCTACCACTGCTTGTACTCTTTTGTTGATCTTGAGCCGTATCCGTACGTGGCATAAACGCTGCCCCTCTTACTGGGTCCAACACATCTGCACGACTCTCTTGTTGCGCTCTGCGTATTTCTGGGTCATCAATTTCCAATTCTTCACTATCCTCTTCAATTTGCTTTTCCCTTGTTTCCAACCAAGGTAGAAGTGGGTCATCCTCATCATAAATATTGTCCAAGTTTATTGGACAGTAGTCTCCGTCATCAGCAGCTGTAATGCTCCTATGATGTCGTCGCATTCTTAGTTTTATATTGTAGTGCATGAAGACAAGTCTATCTAATGTTCTAGTCTGCAATCTATTCCTATTCTTTGAATGAATGAGCGCAAAACAACTCCAATTCCTTTCACAGCTAGAGGAAGACGTTGTCTGGCTCAAAACTTTTACTGCAATTTTTTGGAGAGCCTTCGTACTCTCTCCGAAATTAATCCACCATTCGGCCGGTTGCAACCTAGATACTGCATGCTGTGCAAGAGCATCTCCAAAGCTACCAAGGCGATTTCCAAATGTATCTAATTCATTCAACGCCTTTATTTGCAGATCTAAGTCAGGCTCTAATCTCTTTATCACATTTTTTAGCCCGACACGAACTTCATCATCCGCAACAAATGATTGGGCATATCTATACCTAGGATTTAGGTAGTAACCTGCTGCATGAAGATCGTGATGGAGTTGCTTTGTCCATCTCTTGTCGATCATCTTCCAATAAGTCTCCCAACTTCTACAATCACGTTGAATTGCAAGCTTTGCCTTATCCATGGCATCATATAGGAAGCCCATGGTAGGTGCTTCATCGGTTTCAACAAGACGGAGTACCCTCATTAGTGGCTCCATCACCTTTAGGATCGCCTTAACCTTCTTCCAATATTTGTTGTCCCGTATGGTGTTCGCAACGTCGACCGGTGTCCCTGATGTCTTCTTCCCATGTTTTGTGTTGAGCCATTCTCGGGAAGCGAACATCTCACTCAACTCTCCCCTATGCTGGAATAAACTCTCTAATGCTATAAAGTTTGTTGCGAATCTAGTCGCCGCAGGCCTCAACAACTCTCGTCCTTTCGTGAACTTTCTCATTATTGCGACTACTTGATTATGGTTGTAAATAAACGTCGTCACTTCCCTTGCCCTTTCGACCATTTCCTTAACATTCTTCTTCTTCCCAATATCTTCCAATATAAGATCAATACAATGGGCAGCACATGGTGACCAAAAAAGATGTTTTCTCTTATCCATTAACATATGTCCTGCAAGCTTATATGTTGCTTCATTATCTGTCACAATCTGCACTATATTCTCCTCTCCAATCTCGTCCACAACTTTATCCATTAGTTCATTAATATTAGCATTTTTTGTTGCCTCTGACGCATCAATTGACTTATGGTATATAGTTCCTAAGTGGCAGTACACCATGAAGTTGATCATGCTACGTCTGGTTGGGCCAGTCCAACCATCACACATAATCGTGCATCCTCTGGCTTGCCATACAGGTTTAAAGGTAGCCACGTATGCTTTCACATCCGCATACTCTGCATTTGTCCATTTCCCTCTAATGTCCTTAGCCGTGGGAGCTTTTATTCCTTCACCTGCTTCTGCTGCAGCATCAATTACCACCTGCCAATATGGAGAATTGGCCGCATTAGGAGGTATGTTAGCATGTATAAATAACTTTGCTGCTGCTCTACCTAATTTCTCAACGGAAGTTCTACTCCACATTTGTTTTATTTTTTTTTGTTTAGTTGATTCTTTCCTAAACAGGATTGGATCAATAGAGGGTCTCCTAGACTCATTTACTTCATCTTCACGTATAGGGGCATCACGTGAAGATGTTTGTCGTCGGCTCCCAAACATACGTCGTAACCCACCAAACCTACCCCCCAGACCCTCAGTCCCACCTACAGAAGCAGTTGCACTTCCAGTTGCACTCCCACTCCCACTCCCACTGCCCCCCCCTCTATCACGCACTGACCCATGCGTGCCAAACATGCGGCGACGTTCTTCCTCTTCACGAGCTACACGCAAGCTCTCTCTCCTAGCTATAGTTAATTCCCGATCTGAATCTTCGTCAGAATCAATAATATCTTCATCACGAACGCCCATATATTAGGACCAAACACCTCCTGTCGAGCTGCATCCAAAATATCATCTTTCTTCTTTTGTACAGCAGCACGTTTACCCTTCGACTCATCCAGACTAGCTTGCATTAAAAGCATTATCTCTCTCGGTACTCTGGCACATGGTGCAACTTGACCTTTTCGATGTGCTAAATGTTGTTTGAGACGGGTAATTCCACCAGTCACATGTCTATCACAATAGTTGCACTTCATTTGGTGCCTAGTACCACCAACCCTCTCACAATGTTGCCATCCAATATCCTCACTTACTTGTTGTTGGCCAGACCCAGACATTTCTTTAAGTTTAGGTAGATGAGTGTATGTCTGTATAACCTATATTAATAAAGATGATTTTATGTTCTAAGTAAAATACTAAACCCTAAGAAGCTCCAAAACCTGTCCAATATAAGCAAATAAAAATATAAAGTCACTAATTCGAAAATACAAAAAAATATTAAATAGCACCCCAAATCTGTAAAATGCACATTAACATTTTCTATTATGATTAACATATCACATGGCATGATTAAAACAGAAAAATAACCATTAAAAATTGATTTTTCGAATTTAAAAAAAAAAGGTAAAAATACATGCGTAAATAGAAAAAAATATTTAAAAAATATTAAATGGCACATTGGCACCCCAAATCTGTAAAATGTACATTAATATGTTCTAATATGATTAACACATCATATGGCATGATTAAAACAGTAAAACAACCATTAAAATTTGATTTTTCGAATTAAAAAAAAAAGGGTAAAAATACATGCGTAAATAGAAAAAAATATTAAAAAAATATTAAATGGCACCCCAAATCTGTAAAACGCACATTAATATGTTCTAATATGATTAACACATCATATGGCATGATTAAAACAGCAAAACAATCAATAAAATTTGATTTTTCGAATTTAAAAAAAAGGTAAAAATACATGCGTAAATAGAAAAAAAATAATAAAAAATATTAAATGGCACCCCAAATCTGTAAAATGCACATTAATATGTTCTAATATGATTAACACATCATATGGCATGATTAAAACAGTAAAACAACCATTAAAATTTGATTTTTCGAATTTTAGAAAAAAGGGTAAAAATACATGCGTAAATAGAAAAAAATATTAAAAAAATATTAAATGGCACCCCAAATCTGTAAAACGCACATTAATATGTTCTACTATGATTAACACATCATATGGAATGATTAAAACAGCAAAACAATCATTAAAATTTGATTTTTCGAATTTTTAAAAAAAGGGTAAAAATACATGCGTAAATAGAAAAAAAATAAAAAAAAATATTAAATGGCACTCCAAATCTGTAAAATGCACATTACCATGTTCTACTATGATTAACACATCATATGGAATGATTAAAACAGCAAAATAATCATTAAAATTTTGATTTTTCGAATTTTTAAAAAAAGGGTAAAAATACATGCGTAAATAGAAAAAAATAAAAAAAAATATTAAATGGCACTCCAAATTCTGTAAAATGCACATTACTATGTTCTACTATGATTAACACATCATATGGCATGATTAAAACAGCAAAACAATCATTAAAATTTGATTTTTCGAATTTTTAAAAAAAGGGTAAAAATACATGCGTAAATAGAAAAAAATAATAAAAAATATTAAATGGCACTCCAAATCTGCAAAATGCACATTAATATGTTCTACTATGATTAACACAACATATGGCATGATTAAAACAGCAAAACATGTTAAAAAAAGTATAAATACCTATTTTTGACGAATTCGGAATTTCTGAAAAATGGCCCCCCGAGCTTCGATTCAACAAACACCGCAATACAATGCGTTTTTATCACAAAAACCCAACCAAGGTTGGTCGAAATTGGCAGTAGAAGGGGTGAGAAGTACTTTGGAAGCAAGAAAATTGAAAAAAATCAGCAAAACAGTGCTTAAAAAGCCAAAAAAAAATACCGTTTCTGACCGTTACGGGCGGCCCGTTACGGGTCGACCGTTACTCCCCGTATCGGCCCGATACGGGCCCGTATCGGCCGATACGGGTGCAAAAATTCGTATCGGCCGATACGGCCCCGTAACGCGTAACGGCTCGGTCCGTTACCGTTACGTATCGGCCGTATCGGCCGATACGTAACCGATTTGGCATTCCTTGCTTTATATACAAACTACAAAGGACTAAGTGCCACCTCAGACAGAAATCATACAGGACTAAATCCTTTAGAAATTAGGCGAGAATTAGCCAGTGTTAAACTAGAGTACCTGTGAAATTAGCACCAATCGCTTTAAATACGATCTGCAAGACCCAAAACTTGTAGAATCATTGACGCTAGGGTACCCTAAAATCTAGGATCAATCTCATTACCCGGTTGCTCTCGGGAGCATCTCGAAACTCCGTATCAGATCTGGACCGCATGTCGGAAGTCCGATTAATACGAAGTTAAGGAATTAGGACCGCCTTGCTGGGCTTGACAACCATCTCGGAAATCAAATCCAGACAATGTCCCACGGCTGTTCGTTTGAGTCCGGAGCGAGAGAGTGTGAAAATACTTTTTTCTTTACAAAGTAAATATCTTGAATAGTAATCTGGCACGTGTTGCTTACGGATCAGTTTTAAGCAACCAGACCGTCAGAATCAGACCAAATTATACCCTCGGATCAGGAGAAATTTCATACACATTTACATGTACTCGGAATCTCCGATCGAGATCCGCTGACCGTTGAACTGAAACTGGTCCGCCACGCGTGATCTGGAATCCCGACCGAAACGAAAACTTAACTAAACGTAGATCCGGTGTCGGTGGGCTTAAGTCCGACCTTTGGCTCAAGGAGGCCCGCCAGAAGTCCTCCGTTGAGCTGGAAAAGTCCCGCTTTGGTTATAACCTAAGTATACTATGACCTGGAGTCTATTTCGGTGAGTTTTTAGACTATATAAGGACCTTAAACCCTCTCTCATTGCAGCCATACGAATTTGAGAGAAACCCTAGAGAGAGGAGAGAGAAAAGAGAGAGAAAGTGTGGGAGATGTGGGAGAATCTCCCTGCCATGTTTCCCTGCCGCTCCACGAGCTCCACCACCCTGTTCTAATCGCTTTCCCGGCGATTCCAGCTCCGTTTCTAGGTAAGAAACCCTAACCCTAATCTGTTTTGGGGTTTTGATAGTTGTAGGTTATGAAATAGCTAACCTATTTCGTTCTATAGGTTGTCAAACTGCCGAATACGGAAGCTTAGCAAACCTATCGGATCCGTTACGATTTTACGACAAAAGGTGCGGACTTTAGGTGTATAGGTTATGGTTTTCAACGCTTTCAATGTCAGATAATGATAGATTCATGATCTGCATGCAATTGCACATGTACAAAGTGCTGTCTGTTTTCTGTTTCGATTAAAGATGAAAAATATGGAATTCTACATACTCTAGGTATTTGTAGAAAGTACCGTATACGTACAAATTTTGGAAATGTGTTTGACATGATTAATTGTTGTATGAATATATTATATCTGGATAAATTACTTGTTTGGCGAAAGGACTCACCCTAATACATGTTTTGCTAACATGCACTATGTATGTTGTAATAGTGTATTCTAAGTGTTTGTGAAAATGACTGAATGAGTATAGAATTCTCATTCGTGCTCGCCATGACTAAGTGTCATGGATATATGATTGTTGTATTGGCGATACCCCTTTGACGAAAGGATTTGCCCTAAATCACGCCACGGCCAATATTCACTACTTATATTAAAATGTGTGGCCCAAGTATTTGTGGAAATAACTAAATGAATATGGAACTTGGATTCCTACTTTCCATGACTATCCGTCGTGGGTGTATGCGTGTTATGATTGGGGCAACTCCCTAGTGAAAGGATTTGGCCTAATGCCTATGTGATCAACATATGTCATGTATGTTGATGTATGTCTTTTAAAGTGTTTGTTGAAATGTCTGAATGAGTAGTAGTTAGCAAATTGTAATGTATAAGGGTGTTGAGATATGATTCTCAACTTTCTTTAACTATGTGTATGTTTTCCTTGGATAGTTGTGTGATTAGGAATTGAATATGTACAAACTCATGCTTGTGTTGTGCTTCATAACATGCTCAACTGCTTTTATGATTTTATCTATGTAATGCATATGTTTAAATTCATATTTACGTTGTATGATCCGTCATGGGTGATGGGGGAGTGGAGCAACGAGTGCGTGCAACAGCCCTGGCAGCCTTAAACGGATAATATCAGTCTTGATTGTATGATTTGAATCTTGATTCATTACTGCTTTAATTATCTGCAATTGAATGTGATTGGGGCTATGATTATAGTCCAGACAATCGGTAACGAAAATGAATGTGTGGCTGAGTTTCATTTGCCACGTGAGGCGTGTTTGACGAACCCGAGTCGTACTTCGGTTGGCGATAGTGGTTGGCCACACGAAGTGCTTATGCGCTTCATATCGTTCAACTTGTCGTGCGCTCGAGCTAGCCGAGCTCGTCAAGTAACCCGATCTGTCTAATGTATGTTCACCATGTTTGGACACTACTGCTTGAACCTAGGGTACCAAACTTACCAGTGAAATCCCTTTTAACCATGGTACCTCGATCCGCTAAGACTCATGAGCCGGACATGGTGGTATGGGACACCGTGGTCGAGCTGTCGGCCTACGCTGGGGTTACGTGCCTCCCCGTAGTGACCAGTGAGCAACCAGACTCGTGAGCCGATTATAGTGGTATGGGACACTATATTCGAGCTGCCGACACCTACGGCGAGAGCCGAATACGGTGAGACCTGTATTCGTGCTGACGGGCGACGAGTCCTCCGTAGTGTCTTCGAGTATACTCTAAGGTCAGTGATTGATGACGAGCCCTTCACAGCAATTAGAGCATGAGTTGAGCCGAGTACGGTGAGATCTGTATTCGAGCTAACGGCCAGTGATTGAGCTGAGTACGGTGAGACCTGTATTCGAGCTGACGGCCAGCAATTGAGCCGCATATGGTGATATCTGTATCCGTGTTGACGGGTGACGAGCCCTTTGTGATGCCTTCGCTATGCCTCTCAATCCATAATATCGTATGAGACTAACTAGGAGTAACAACCCTAGAATGGATCATGTTTGGGAATGATACAAGGGAGGTACCTTAGTTTCCCAATACTGCTGTTTGAAATGGACTAATAATTACTCGGTAATCATGCTCATCATTGCACTGCATGTGCCTGGTAGATGTGGAGCACTGAAGGATGAACGCATTTGCGAACGTAAGATGGTGTCGCATGAGGGTGGTTTGGCAAGGGCATTCATCATGTCATTTCATACTTGCATTTAATAAGAGTAGTTAGGATTGTTTGATTGTATTGCTTTATCATTACTGCTTGACTGAATTGATAACATGTTAACCTATGCTTTACTGTTCCACTGAGTTGATCACTCACTCCCACGGTACGGGACGGTGTTGTACACACCAACCAGATTTGTTGAGTTTCAGGTGTTGGCGATGCTTATGAAGCAGAGCCGGACTGCTACTATGATGTTGAGGAGGAGTTCTCCTACATGTAATCTCTGACAGGTCTATGAAGATCTGGTATTGTATTGACGGGGCTATGGTACTTGGGATAGAAGACATTACACTTACACATTTGGTATATTTTAGAAATGTACTTGAAATTTATTAACCTAGTAATGTTATCACACTCTGGAGACTCATCACAGTTTGTTATATATTTTATATATCTATCACAGTCTTCCGCTTGCAATTTAACTGTCTCTGGAGTATGATATGCTGTTTTGGCTTAATCTCACTCATGTTCAATGCACCATTACGGACAACATTCAATCATCATTATCTACGTTGCATAAGTGATGTTCTGGAACTCGGGTGTCGAGTTACTACTCGACCCCCGATTTTTCGGGATGTTACAGGATTAGCCTAATACATGTTATATTAAAATATGTCGTGTATGTACACGTGTAACCTAAGTGTTTGTGAAAATGTCTAAGTGAGTATAGACTATGTATTAACGTACGCCACGACTAACCATCGTGGATATGTGATTGGTATATAGGTGGCAATCCTTTGATGAAAGGACTTGTCCTAATACGTATTCTAACTACTACATACCATGTATGATGTAATGTGTAGATTAAGTGTATGTAAAAATGTCTGTACGAGTAAATACTGGTTGACTGCTCTTCAATTGGGTGTTGAGATAGGATTCTCAACTACTCTAATGATGCGTATGTTTTCTTCCATTTATGTCATGGTTAGATATCCGTTTGTTTGTGAATTGAATATGTACAAATTCATGTTTATGTTGTACTTCATCACATGCTCAACTGATTGTATGATATGAAATATGTATTCATTACTGCTCGATTATCTCATATGCTAGTTTGTTGAGATTGATTGTGTTCGGGGCTATTGTATAGTTCAGGCAATCGGTAACAAGCCTTGAATTAGTGGCTGACGTTGTTTCGCCACATGAGACGTGCCTGACGAATCCGAGTCGTATATAGGTTGACGACAGTGTTTAGGCCACACGGAGTGCTTATGCACTCCATGTCCATCAATTCGATGTGCGCTCGTGCTAGTCGAGCTCGTCAAATAACCCGATTGGCCGATGTATGTTAACCATGTTTGGACGTTACTGCTTGAACCTAGGGTACCAAACTCACCAGTGAAATCCCTGTTAACCTTGGTACCGTGATCCGCTAAGACTCATCAGCCGGACATGGTGGTATGGGACACCGTGTTCGAGCTGTCGGCCTACGCTATGGCGACGAGCCTCCGCGTAGTGACCAGTGAGCAACCAGACTCATGAGCTGAATACGGTGGTATGGGACACTGTATTTGAGCTGTCGGCCTACACTGATTAGAAGACGCGTTGTGCGTGAGCCTCGTGTGGGCCATTGCCAAACAAAACCACCGTTGCGCACTCTGATACCTGTTGGTTGGACAATATCTGAAGGAGTGTTGCGATTGCGTCGGCCCCGGATGACGCATTGGTGTAGTAACCTCGAGCATACTCTGAACCTGCGTTGAGGCGACGAGCCTCTCCATAGTAACTAGAGTATAACTAGGCCTGTATTGATAAGGCGACGAGCCCTTTGCAGCGACCTAGAACCGTATCATCGTATGAGATTTACTAGGACTGACGACCCTAGAATGGATCCTTGTTTGGGAAGTGATATAAGGGAGGTACCTTAGTTTTCCAATCCTGTTGTATGAAAATGACTAATAAAGAACTTGGTAATCACGTTCATGCACCGCATACGTGTGCGTTTGGCGTTGATGGTCAAGCATTGAGGGAGTGTGGCATGCCGCGAACGTAAAAAGGAGTCGCTGAGGGAGCGCAGGCGAGGGCATGCATCATACATACAAACCATTCTTGCATTAACAAGAGTACTTAGGGATGTTTGATTTACTGCTTTATCATTACTGCTTGATCGAATTGATAACATGTT
This sequence comes from Magnolia officinalis, assembly GCA_021015155.1. Taxonomy (NCBI): domain Eukaryota; kingdom Viridiplantae; phylum Streptophyta; class Magnoliopsida; order Magnoliales; family Magnoliaceae; genus Magnolia; species Magnolia officinalis. Next base: position 82,856,042 of record JAJHSJ010000002.1, on the reverse strand, counting down.
AACCTGTGCTTTATTGTTCCACTGAGTTAGCTACTCACTCCCATGTTACGGGACGGTGTTGTACACACCAACCAGACCCTGTTGTAGTTTCAAATGATGGCGATGCTCGTGAAGCGGAGCCTGACTTTTATGATGATGAGGAGAGTTTCTCCTATATGCTGCTTTCAGGCGAGTTCATGTGAGCCGTGTTCTGATCGACGGGGTTACAGGGTTGCTAATTAGATGTCATTCCACTTGTTAATTTGCACTTTTGGAACACCCTTGTATATCCATTTTGTTCATTTTTGGAGTACACAGGTATATATTTAACCTGGTAACATGCTCACACTCTGGAGACTTACAATAGTTTATATATTTGATATATCTATCACAGTCTTCCGCTTGTATAATTTAACTGTCTCTGGAGCAAGGTGTCCCATATCCGTTACGATACGGCCGTATCGGCCGTTTCGTAACGGTAACGGCTCAGGCCGTTATGCGATACGGGGTCGAAACGGGCACACCCCCGATTCTGTGACCGTAACGGCCGTTACGGGGCGTTACGGGCCATAACGGCCGTTACAGACCCGTAACGACTGTTACAGAAATAGGGTTTTTTTTTTAAAAAAAAAAAAAAAAGAAAAAGAAAAAAGAAAAAAGAAAAAAAAAAAAAAATACATACCTTTCTTCTTCTTCTTCTTCTTCTTCTTCTTCTCGGGCTGCGGCTGCGGCCCTGCTGTGGCTGCGGTTGTGGCTTCGGCTGCGGCTGCGGGCCCCCCTCTCGTTTTCTCCTTCTTCTTCTCCTTCTTCTTCTCAGGCTGCGGCTGCAGCTCTTGCTTTCCCCTTCTCTCTCATTTTCTCTTTCTTTCCCTCTCGTTTTCTTCTTCTCTCTCCATTTCCCTTTCTTTCCCTCTCATTTTTTCTTTTTCCCTCTCATTTCACTCTCCCTCTCTTGGTCGGGAAAAGAATGGAAGCCGATTGGCGATTGGCTAGTGTACCACACACTAGCTATATCGCTGCTGTAGGTACGTGTCGTGCGAAGACGAGCACTAAAGCGGAAACGGATTGGCTACTCCCCCTGACACCAGCCGCGGGGCTGGTGGTCGGTGCTCTGTGGGCCTCACCATGATGTATGTGTTTCATCCATTCCGTTCATCCATTTTTACATATCATTTTATGGCTCGGTCCCAAAAATGAGAGGTATATAAATCTCAGGTGGACCACACCACATGAAAACAATAATGGTTGGATATCTATCATTAAAATCCTCCTAAAGCCCACTGTACTGTTTATTTGACATCTAATATGTTGATTAGGTCATACAGGCCCAGATGAAGGGAAAAAACAAAAATCTTCTTGATCCGAAACTTGTATGGCCACAAAATGGTTTTTATTGGTCGACGCTCATTAAACACTTTTTCATGTAATGTGGTCCACTTAAGATTGGTATATACCTCATTTTTTGTTTCATACCATAAAATGATCCGTAAAAATATATGGACGGCATGGATGAAACACATACATCATGGTGGGTCCCACGGAGCACCGACCATCAGCCATTGGCTGGTGTCAGGGGGAGTAGCCAATCCGCGTCCCACTAAAGCGGATGGGCTGGTGTACAACACAGCAGCTATGTAACTGTTGTAGGTACGTGTCGTGCGAAGACGTGCACTGACGCTCCTCGACCTCCGAGTTGTACGAACGGTTCAAAGGAGATCAAAGTTACATGGGCCCCATGGTGATGTATTTATTATATCTAAAATCTATTTTTAGAGATCATTTTAGATCATTATCCAAAAAATGAATCATATCCAAAGATCAGGTGGACCACACCACAAATAGCAGCGGAGATAATGCTTTTTGCAGTGTGGTCCACTTGATAATTAGATCTGTATTATTTTTCATGTCAAGCTTTAAGACGAGCTTGTTAAATGAATGGATAATATAGATATAACGCATACTTCATGATCACACCCACAGGAATTGTTGACGTCATTCACTGCGGAGTTAACGCAGCACACTTTCATGGCACATAGTACACGTGCCACGTGGGCCCATCATGATGTATGTATTTTATCCATGCCGTCCATCCATTTTGCCACATCATTTTAGGTCATGATTCAGAAAATTAGTAAGATCCAAATCTCAGGTGGACCACAGCATAGGAAACAGTGGTTATACAATGTTTACCATTAAAAAATTTGTAGGGTCCATTGTAATGTTTATTTTCCATCTAACATGTTAATAGGGTCACACTGACATGGATGAAGGGAAAACACATATGTCAGCTTGATCTAAAACTTTTGTAGCCCCCAATAAATTTTTACTGGTGGACATTTAATTATTGTTGTTTCTTATGGTGCGGTCCACCTGAGCTTTGGATCTGCCTTATTTTTGGGCTCATGCCCTAAAATTATTTGGCAAAATGGATGGACGATGTGGATATAACACATTCATCACGGGTGGGGCCAAAAAAACTTTGACACTCGTGTGCTACACTTCATAATCTAAGTCCCACCTAATTTGGCCCTTAAAAATTGTACACAAGACACGTATTAACTTAAATTTACCAATTAAATTATGAATTGTAATTGCTAACTCATAATGCCAAAATCAAATTGTTTGAATAGTTTAATTGTTAATTTGTGGACGCTTATTTTTTAAAATAGGGCCTTTTGATTTATTTTTTTTCATGATTCACTATCCAATAAATGTCCACCAATTCATAAGTGGGATAATGTCAATAAATTGCATGAATTTGAGGCTAATTTGGGGCATGGATTGGTCCTCCAAGTCAACCCCAAATTGGCAACGCCATCTACCTGAATTTAATTTCATTTTTTAAAGAACTATTGGAAGAAATGATATCAAATTGTTAAGTATATAAATTAGATATTTAGAAAATTAAATATATGAATTTTGTAGTCAAATTCAGGTTATCTGGTTCATAAATTCATTAGACAGTCTGATACAACTTCTCACCAAAGAGTGGACCGTTACACCACCATAAACATGTTCCAATTTATAAATGAATGTATATTTGGAATGCTTATAATATTCCGAATTTAATCCATATTTTTTTTATATTTTTTTGGCAAAAAAAAAAAAATTGCGTCGTTACGGGCCGTTACGCCCCCGTATCCGTATCGGTTTCGGAGGACACCGTTACGCCAACCGATACCGATACGGGACACCTTGCTCTGGAGTATGATCTGTTGTTTTGGTATAATCCTATTCATGTTTAATGCACTAATATGAACAACATACAATCATCATTATCTCTGTTGCATAAGTGATGCGTTGGAACTCGGGACCCGAGCTTCTGCTCGACCCCCGATTTTCAGGGCGTTACACTCAGTGGGCCCATTGTAATTGCGTATTTGATCCACTCAGTCCATCCATTTTATTAGATGATTTTAAGGCACAAGCCAAAAAATGAAGCATATCCAAAGCTTGGGTAGACCACACCACATGAAATTGTGTGAATTGAATGTTTACCATTGAAAAATTCTTGGGGGCCACAAAAGTTTTGTATCATCCTGATATTTCTGTTTTTTATTCATCCATGTCCCTGTGATCTTATGAACAGTTTGGATGACAAATAAACATCATTGGGCCCTATGAAGATTGGTGCAAATTATTATTACCACTGTTTCATATGGTGTGGTCAACTTGAAACTTAGATAAATTTATTTTGGTTATTATTAGAGTAATTTCTTATGGAAATGTATGCTTTTTTGGTCCCCATTAAATGAAAACTTATTATTTAATACATTTTTTTTTTTATATACAAATTTTTAATTTCTAAATATGCAAATATGTGTATTTAGGCATGTCCTGAAGTTTCATTAGAAAATTTCACCGTTATCTCCATGTTTTCGCAATTTTCTCCGAATTTCCGGTTATCGGCGATAACGATATTATATCGTTATCTCTAGCTAGCGAAACTTGTAGCGATACCGACAACTCGAACACTGATGGTAACAATATAACAATGTTATATAAGTAATTTGAACTAATGTATTCCAAGGATTTTTAAACATCGAGGTCATTTGAGTTATTTTATCAAAATATACATGTGCATATCTATTCATAACTTACAATCCGGGTGTCCTATTGACATGCCATTTTCGTTGGTAACTTTGTAACTCGACTACGGTCACAACGGTTAGGCTCTCGGACCTAACGGATTTTGAAAACTCGATGGCGGGGCTCCGCCAGATAAAATAAGGACATAATTGTCATTTCTCATATTGTTTCATTTTAAGTCCGCATCTTAAAATTCGGACATCGGGTTGAAATACGGCTTGCGGCTCGATAACAGAACAACATTATGAAAGCAGCGATCTAGTTATACTCCTGAAACATCAGTGCAGGAGCGGGTTAGTGCTTTTTTTTATGGATTTTAGACGTCTAGATCCACCTTGTTTTTCTGGCAAGCCAGATCCTTTGGCAGTCGAGTTATGGAAGTCAGAAGTAGAGAAACTTTTTCAAGTTATGGGTTGTACTTTCAAGCAATTTGTTACCTTAGCGACTTATTAGTTGCAAGGAGAGGCAGAACAATGGTGGAAGTCAATTGTTTGTTTAGTAGATCCGAACTTTGTGTGGACATGGGAAGCATTTAAAGACTAGTTCGATCGTAAGTTTTTTCCCCGTAGCTGTTCGTAGTCAGAAAGCACATGAATTTGAGTCTTTGGTTCAGGGTGAGATGTCTGTTGCTGACTATGAGGCTCGTTTTATATAATTATCTCGTTTTGTTCCACATTTAGTAGCCAATGATGATTTAAAGGCGAGGAAAATTGAGGATGGTTTGCGTCCTAGTTTGCGATCTCGAGTTAGAGGGTTTGAGTTGTCGACTCTTGAGGGAGTAGTAGCGAAGGCACAGATTTTTGAGTCTGATTGGAACCAACAACAAAGGACGCATCCAACTACTTCTAATCAGCAAAGGAAGATGAAATTTATTTCAGAGAGTGGTAGTAGTTTTCAGCCCTTTACATCCCCAAAAAGGCTTATAGTTAGATATGATAATGCAGCCAGACCTGATGTAAGACCCCCAGTATCACCGTCTGTTCCTCAACGATAGTTTTTAGCCAGACCTGATGTCAGATCCCTAGTATCACCGTCTGTTCCTCAGTGACAGTTTTTCGGAGCCTGTTATAATTGTGGTGGTGTAGGGCACCGTAAAAAGGATTGTCCCAATTTGCAAAAACAACAGCCATATCAACCACCTAGACATCAGCAGCCCCAGCAGCAAAGGCCCGATAGCAAGGTAGACAACCCTTACCCCTTCAGACGCAACCTCTTGTTTATGCAATTTAGAAGAGAGATTCTCAGACTAAGGGAGGAGTCATAGAAGGTATACTTGTAGTACCATCCCTTTTTGCACGTGTTCTTTTTTATTCTGGCGCATCACATTCATTTATAACAGATAGTTTTTGTCAGTCGTTGGAATTGTCGAGAACATCGATGACCAAGGGATTAGAGCTCTTGACTCCTTTAGGGAAAAGAATGGTGTTGAGTTCTATATGCCAGGACTGTCCTGTTTACATAGCAGAGTATGCCCTTCCAATCGATTGTTATGTTTTGGAGTTGTTAGAGTATGATGTGATTTTGGGAATGGACTGGTTATCCAAGTATCATGCAGTGTTGGACTGTACAGCTAAGACAACCACCTTTTCTATACCTGACCAACCTCGATTTCAGTTTGTGGCTGATCATAAAGATAAGTTTATAGAGACTTTGATGTCCTGTATTCATAAAGAGTCCAGAGGGGTATGTATTGAACAGTTGCTGGTAGTACGTGATTTTCCAGATGTTTTTCAAGAAATTCCAGGTTTGCCACCCGTTAGACGTACAGAATTTCGAATAGATCTTATCCCTTGCACTGCCCCTATATCCAGAGCCCCTTATCGTATGGCACCATTAGAGTTGCGTGAGCTGCAAAGACAGATAGATGAATTACGTCGTTTGGAGTTTATTCGCCCGAGTACTTCACCTTGGGGAGTGCCTGTGCTTTTTGTAAAAAAGAAGGATGGTTTGTTACGGTTGTGTGTCGATTATAGAGGACTTAATAAGGTTACGATTAGAAATAAGTATCCGCTCCCAAGAATAGATGATTTATTCGATCAATTGAGTGGTGCACAGTATTTCTTGAAGATAGATTTACGGTCTGGGTATCGTCAGATTCGGGTTCAGGAGGAGGATATCCCAAAGACAGCTTTTGTGATTCATTATGGGAAATTTGAATTTCAGGTTATGTCATTTGGTCTGACTAATGCACCTGTAGTATTTATGCAGTTGATGAATGCGGTATTCCATCCTTATTTGGACCAGTTTATTGTTGTTTTTATTGATAATATTTTAATACATTCAAAGACAAGGGAAGATCATGAGTGTCACTTAGAGATGACGTTACAAACCCTTCGTGCTCACCAACTATATGCTAAACTGGAAAAATGTGAGTTTTAGTAGGAAGAAGTAAAATTTTTGGGGCACACAGTGTCGAAGAATGGAGTTTCAATTGATCCAGCTAAGGTTGAAGCAGTTGTGCAATGGAAACAACCGAAGAATGCATCTGAGATTCGGAGTTTCTTAGGTCTAGCAGGGTATTACATACGTTTTGTTAATGGATTTTCTCGTATAGCTGCCCCACTGACTCGATTGACTCGAAAGGATGCAATGTTTGTTTGGAACGGAGCCTGTGAGCGGGCATTCGCGGAACTAAAAACTCGTCTTACGACGGCACCGATTCTCACTCTTCCATCTGGGAGTGAAGGATTCGTTGTTTATATAGATGCCTCGCTTATAGGTTTGGGGTGTGTCCTAATGCAACAGGGCAAGGTAGTAGCATATGCATCTAGCCAACTTAGGCCTCATGAGCATAATTATCCCACACACGACCTAGAGTTAGCAGCGGTAGTTTATGCCATCAAAGTATGGAGGCATTACTTGTATGTGGTTAGATTCGAACTCTTTTCGGATCATAAGAGTCTGAAATACCTCTTTTCCCAAACTGAGTTAAATATGAGGCAAAGACGTTGGATGGGATTGATGAAAGACTATGATTTTGATCTTCAGTACCACCCAGGAAAAGCTAATGTGGTGGCAGATGCTTTAAAGTCGTCAGCCACAGGCCCAAGTGGCATAATTGATGATGCGAGAGTGGAAAATGGTAGAAGGTATAGCTGAATTTGATTTTGAGATGACTCTACAGTCCTCAGTTGTACAATTAGTAAATTTGACAATTCAGCCCTATTTGATATCCCGAGTAATAGAAGCCCAACAATTTGATCAATGGGCGTTGTTTTGTAAAGATGTGATAATAGGGAAAAGTCAACCGGAGTGGCAGATAGGTTTGGATGGTGGACTTCGGTTTCAAGGTAGGTTATATGTTCCAAATATCTCAGAATTAAAGAAGGTCCTTATGGATGAGGCACATCGCACTCAATTTACTATCCACCCAGGATCTACGAAGATGTATAAGGACATGAAAAGGCAATTTTGGTGGACTGGAATGAAATGCGAAGTTGCTAGGCACGTGTCAGAGTGTGACGATTGCAAACGAGTAAAGGCAGAGCACCAAAGGCCTGCAGGGGAATTGCAACCTTTGGATATACTAGTATGAAAGTGGGAACATGTAACTATGGATTTCATTGTGGGTTTACCAAGAACCTTACGTCGACATGATATGGGTTATTGTAGACCGTTTGACAAAGACAACCCACTTTCTTCCTATTTGTATTTCTTGGTCTAAAGATCGGCTCGCAACTTTGTTTATAAACGAAATTGTTAGATTACATGGTGTCCCTGTTTCGATTGTATCTGACCGAGATCCGAGGTTTATATCAAAGTTTTGGAAGAGTTTTCAAAAAATAATGGGGATGACTTTAAGATTTAGCATAGCATATCATCCACAAACAGATGGGCAGTCCGAAAGAGTTGACCAGATTCTCAAGGACATGCTCAGATCATGTGCATTAGATTTCTCTGGTAGTTGGGACGACCACTTGTCGTTAGCAGAATTTGCATATAATAATAGTTTTCAGGCTACTATTGGCATGGCACCTTATGAGGCATTATATGGTAGACCTTGTAAGTCCCCAAGTTTTTGGACTGAGATTGGTGAGCGATGTCTTCTAGGTCCTGATGTTGTCCGGAAAACATTTGAAAAGATTGATCTTATTCGACAACGTATGCCCACAGCTCAAAGTCGGCAGAAGAGTTTTGCAGATTGCCGGTGTAGACCCTTAGAGTTTGTTGAGGGAGACTGTGTATATCTCTGAGTTTCACCAGTGAAAGGTGTAGTACAATTTGGTGTTAAGGGAAAGTTAGCCTCGAGGTTTATAGGGCCCTTTCATATTGTTGAACGAGTTGGCACCGTAGCTTATCGTCTCGCTTTGCCACCCCAATTATCTGGAGTTCATAATGTTTTTCACGTTTCGATGCTCCGTAAATGTGATCCGAAGATAATAGCACCTGTTATTGACTGGCAATCCTTAACAGTTCGGGAAGATGCATCCTATATCGAGCAGCCAATTTGTATCGTGGATAGAAAAGAACAAGTTCTTCGTACTAAAGTCATTCCCTTAGTTAAAGTCCAATGGGGTTATCATTCTGTAGAAGAAGCAACCTGGGAACGGGAAGCAGAGATACGCAGTCGTTAATCTCATCTATTTGATTCCTAGGTACGTATAAGTATGATATGGTTATTGTTGTATTGTACAGTTATAACCGGATATGTTTTGCAATTTCGAGGACGAAATTTTTTTTAAGGAGGGGAAGTTGTAAAACCCGAGGCCCCGAAATCTGGTTTGTACACTGGATAGCCGTTGACTGTAGGTCCATTGGGCCCGAGAATGTTTTGACTTGATCATAATGTTGTTTTGTTATCGAGCCGCAAGCCGTATTTCAACCCGATGTCCGAATTTTAAGATACGGACTTAAAATGAAACAATCTGAGAAATGACAATTATGTCCTTATTTTATCTTGCGGAGCCCCACCATCAAGTTTTCAAAATCCATTAGGTCCGAGAGCCTAACCGTTGTGACCGTAGTCGAGTTACGGAGTTACTGGCGAAAACGGCATGTCAATAGGACACCCGGATTGTAAGTTATGAATAGATATGCACATGTATATTTTGATAAAATAACTCAAATGACCTCGATGTTTTTAAAATCCTTGGAATATGTTAGTTAAAATTAGTTCAAATTACTTAAATAACATTGTTATATTGTTACCATAAGCTTACACTTCTCAAAAACATCACAAAACACCTCCCAAACCTTCTTTTTAGACAAAAACTAATTTTAAAACAAGTTTCAAGTCCATAAACATAAAAAGACCTCTTTCAACATCCCATTTCCAGCACTCTCGTTCTTGTTGAGTGTGAAGTTGAGAAGAAGAAGAAGAAGAAAAGGAAATAGAAGCTGAGGTTGAGAGCCAATCCTCTGATTGTTACAGGTGAGTGCATCGATTAGGAGCACGCATATATGTGCGTTGGGGTTTCCTTGAAAACCCTATTGCTGAATTTTCTGCTTTAGGATTAGGTTATTGCTAGATTTTCTGATTTAGGGTTAGGTGATTGCTGGATTTTCATTTAGGGTTAGGTGATTGCTGGATTTTCATTTAGGGTTAGGTGATTGCTGGATTTTCTGCTTTAGGGTTAGGTTATTGCTGGATTTTCTGATTTAGGGTTAGGCGATTGCTGGATTTTCATTTAGGGTTAGGTGATTGCTGGATTTTCATTTAGGGTTAGGAGATTGCTGGATTTTCTGCTTTAGGGTTAGGTTATTGCTGGATTTTCTGATTTAGGGTTAGGTGATTGCTGGATTTTCATTTAGGGTTAGGTTATTGCTGGATTTTCTGAAGGTTATTGCTGGATTTTTCTGATTTAGTTAGTGAGATTATTAATGGAAGGTTGGATGATAGAGATGGGTTAGTTTTGTTTAAATTCATACGTATTGCCATCGGTTTCTCGCTGTCCCTTACAAAGTCCGCCTACTACCTGTTTGACAAAAAATTTAAAAGAAATATCCTTCCTCCTTTTGATGTAGTTAATTCTTGAGAAAAAGCATGCTTGTGGCATGAAGTCTTAAGCGGAATGAATCTCGGATTGGATTTAGATTGACTAAGTCATGTGCATATCATATGCATGGTTCATAGTTGTTGTATCATTGTATGATTGAGAGTGAATGATTCATATCATGGTATGGTGATCTGATCATAGTGGGTTGTGTTGCGACAGACGATGTGTCTATGATTAGTATGTGAACCGTCTAGATACAGGATGCATTACATGAGACCCCTATGAGAAACTTAAAATTCATGAGGAGACCACACGAGGAAGGTCATCCTTTGCTTGTCTTGAAAAACATGATATATTGTGTTTGTGTGTGGACTCATGTTGTAACGCCCTGAAAATCGGGGGTCGAGCATAAACTCAACTCCCGAGTTCCAACGCATCACTTATGCAACATAGATAATGATGATTGAATGTTGTTCATATTCATGCATTAAACATGAGTGGGATTATATCAAAACAGCATTTCATACTCCAGAGACAGTTAAATATCGCAAGCGGAAGACTGTGATAGATATATAAAATATATAAACTGTTGTAAGTCTCTAGAGTGTGAACACGTTACCAGGTTAAATATATACATGTATACTCCACAAAGGAACAAACAGAATATACATGGTGCAAAAATAACAAGTGTAATGGCGTCTAATCAACATCCATGTAACCCCATCGATTAGGACACGACTCACATGAAGCCGCCTGAACACTGCATAGACGAGAAAGCATCCTTGTCGTCACAACAGTCCGGCTCCGCCTCGCAAGCATCGCCATCATCTGAAACTCAAACAAGGTCTAGTTGGTGTGTACAACACCTTCCCGTAACGTGGGAGTGAGTGATCAACTCAGTGGAACAATAAGGCAAAGGTTAGCATGTTATCAATTCAATCAAGCAGTAATGATAAAGCAGTAAATCACACATCCCTAAGTACTCTTGTTAATGCAAGAATGGTATGAATGTATGGTGCATGCCCTCGCCTACGCTCCCTCAGCAACTTTATCTCACGTTCGCGCATGAACAAAACTGCCTCAGTGCTTGACCTGCTACGCCTGAACACACGCGTAATGCGGTGCATGCATATGATTACCAAGTTCTTATTAGTCCTTTTCATACAGCAGGGTTGAGAAACTAAGGTACCTCCCTTATGTCATTTCCCAAACAATGATCCATTCTAGGGTCGTCAGTCCTAGTTAGTCTCATACGATGTTGCAGTTCTAGGTCGCTGCAAAGGGCTCGTCGCCAAATCAGTGCAGGCCTAGTTTATACTCTTGTTGCTACGGAAGGGTCGTCGCCTCCACGTAGACTCAGAGTACGCTCGAGGTCACTACAAAGGGCACATCTAGGGCTGTTGCACGGAATCGTTACACCACTCCCCCATCACACATCACGGCTTTGTCATCAAAACATTGTAGGCCGACAGATCGAATACAATGTCCCATACCACCGTATTCGGCTCACGAGTCTGGGTTGCTCACTGGTCACTACGGGGAAGCTCGTCCCCTCAGCGTAGGCCAACAGCTCGACCACAGTGTCCCATACCACCATGTCCGGCTCATGAGTCTTAGCGGATCGAGGTACCAAGGTTAACGGGGTTTCACTGGTAAGTTTGGTACCTTAGGTTCAAGCAATAGCGTCCAAACATGGTGAACACACAATAGCCCATCGGTTTATTAGACAAGTTCGACTGGTACGAGCGTACGCTAAAGTAACCGATAAGGTACCACTGTCGACAACCATCGTACAACTCGGATTCATCGAACGTGTCTTTTGTGGCGACATGACCTCAGCCACAAAATCAAGGCCTGTTACCGATTGTCTGGACTATACAATAGCCCCAATCACATTCAATTACAACAACATATCCTAGAAGATAGTTAAAGCAGTTATGAATCAAGATTGCAAATCATATAATCAAAGGTCCAATAATGTCCGCTTTAGGGCTGCTAGGGCTATTGCACGGAATCGTTACACCACTCCCCCATCACCTTTCACGGCTTTGTTTACAACTTAAACATGAATTTATACATATGCATTACATAGATAAACAGACATCATAATATACGGTACATGGAGGAAATCATACACATCGTTAGGGTAGTTGAGAATCCTATCTCAACACCCAATTAGAGAAGAATTTAGAAGCACTTACTCATACAGACATTTTTACATACACTTAGTCTGCACATTACATCATACATGGTATGTAGTAGTTAGAATACATATTAGGGCAAGTCCTTTCATCAAAGGATTGCCGCCTATACAACAAGCACATATCCACGATGGTTAGTCGTGGTGTACACTAATGCATAGTTTATACTCACTTGGACATTTTCACAAACACTTAGGCTACAACTTGTACATACACGACGTATGTTAATATAACAGGTATTAGGCTAATCTGTTCACCCAGAAGTTGATACACATGCATCTAGCATACATAGACAGCAATTAATCATGGTAAGCACAAATCCGTATTTCATACGTATACGGTATTTTCTACAAATACGAGGAATACAGTATATTCAACATAGTTAACGTAGATCTGAAAAACGAAACGGATAGCACTTTGTACATGTGCAATAGCATCCACGTCAGTAATATATCATTAACTGACATTGAAAGCCTTGAAAACCATAACCTACACGTTTAAAGTCCGCACATTTTGTCGTAGAAGCGTAACGAGTTCGTTTTAGACGTTAAGTCTTTGTCAACGGCACCAGAACTACCTATAACAGGGAATAGGTTAGTTATTTCATAACCTACACTATTGGAAACCTTAAAACAGCTTAGGGTTAGGTTTTCTTACCTACGAACGGGATCGGTATCGCCGGTAGAGCGGTACGGAAGAGCTGATTCAGCCTGTGGAAGGATGGGATTGAATCCCAGGGATGAACTCCAACTCTCACTCTCTCTTTCTCTCTCTTCTCTCTCCTAAGGTTTCCCGAATTCGTATGGGATGAGAGAGTGAGGGCTTGAGGCCCTTATATAGGCCCAAAACTGATGGGAATGGCCCCAGGGCCAAGGTATACTTAGGTTACAGCCAAAGGGAGGCTGTTCCGTCTCAACGGAGCACTTCCGGAGCCCCCCCTTGAGCCAAAGGTCAGACTTAAGCTCACTGACCTTGGATCTAGGTCAAGTTAAGTTTTCAGTCCGAGCGAATTTACAGATCGCCAGTGGCGGACCAGTTTCAGTTCAACGGTCCACGACCACCGATCAGGGCCACAAGTACACTGGCATGTGTAGGAAATTTTCCCTGATCCGAGGGTGTATTTGGGTCAGATTCTGACGATCTGAATCCTTATATTTGGCCCGCAAGCAACAAGTCTCAGATTACTTAAATTTAGATTTTTATGTCTAAAATATCCACGTTTCTCACACACTTCACTCCGAGCTCAAGCGAATAGCCCCAGGACACAATCTGGACTTGATTTCCGAGATGGTTGTCAAGCCCAGCAAGGCGGTCCTACGCGTTTAGCTTCGCATTAATCCGACTTTCGATGTGCGGTCTAGATCCGATACGGAGTTTCAATGTGCTCCCGAGAGCAACTGGGTAATGAGATTGATCCTAGATTTTAGGGTATCCTAGCGTCAATGATTCTACAAGTTTTAGGTCTTGCAGATCATATTTAAAGTGGATCAAGCGGATTTCGTAGCTAATCTAGGTTAGCACTTAGTTAATTTTGTCAAATTCCTGAAGGATTTGATCCTGAGTGGTTTCTGCCTGAGGTGATACTCGGGTTTTTGTATGGATTTCTAAAGTATTGTTCTTCATCACCTAAACTTTAGGATTCCTGCCTAATATGAAAGTACTTAAAAACATTTAAAGAACAAGGTGATGAAAGGTGAAATGGGAGATTTAGAAGGAAATGGGTTAAAACGAGATTTTAGCCTTTGGGATTGAGTTTTGAGAAATTAATAAGGTGTTAGGATCGACCCATTGCCTAAGGACGTCTAACTCTAGGTTGGCAAAAATCCGGGGTGTTACACATGCATACAGTGATCGTAAATGTGATGAAATATACTTTGTTATGACTTGAGTTGGACACCATACCGAAAATGTGTAATTCAACAGGACATGATTAGAGGGTCCGTGAGTGAAAGTCCCTAAACCCTGATTGGTACCATTGGACGCAACCAATGCCTAGACCGGGTGGAAGAACAGAGCGCTGGAATGCCGAAATACCAAAGTAGGTAGCGACTCCCACCGACGCGTGTCGTTTGGTTGAGAGGTTTGACCTGACCTGTTTATGGGTAAGCAAAGATAGGTTGTATGTGACAAGCTCGTAAATTGTTCGCTATCATTTTGCCAGGCGATTTATGACTTCTCACTGTTAGGCAGATAGTGAGGTTCAACACAAGTGGGTTAGACTAGTTCGGCCCGTGAACTATGTAGTCCCACCTCTGTAGTTGACCACGGTGGAAAAGTCTATACAAGTAGGTAGTAATCATATGCGAGTCTCACCTCTGTTTCAGACCTTGGTGATCCAATTGGGAAATGTGGAAAGTTGTAAAAATGTTGAAAGAGTATGTATGTTACAAGTGGGTAGAAGTCCCACCTCTGTATATAAACATGATTTGGAACATAAAAAGTGGTATAATGCATTGTATCTTTATTTTATTGTTATCGGTCCAGCAGACCTGTGCATTATATGAGCATGACATGAAACATGCATTTTCACTGTACACACGCACTCACTGGGCTTAGTAGCTCAAGTTTTCCTTTCTATTTTTTTTTATAGGTGAGAGTAGGGAGCTGCAGGAGTAGAGGCTACAGACTCCAGTTGTCCTTTTGTTTTGTACATATCAGTGTATATATTTTTTTATAATACCCTGAATATGTACATTAGGTATAGTAAATATGACCTGGTTTATGTTTTGGTTTTGCCTTGATGTGCTCAGTTGTACAAAGTAATATATGTTGAATATGATGAAATTCTGAGAAATGATACGCGGTTGTCGTCTTTACTTTCAAAAATCCTCCTTGTGGCGCCCCACTTATGGGACTTAGTATGTGGTAGTTAGAAGTCCCAAAATCGGAGTTCTACGGAGGCTGTCAACCAAAATTTGGTGTATAGTAATCATGGATTACCAACACTAGATTTAGGGTCGTGACAACTTGTGCATTTCGTATTGCATAGGTGGGATACAAGATATATCATGGGATATATCGGCCGATATCGTCGATATTTAAAACACCAATTGGCACGACTTGTGTATTTCATATCGCACAGGTGGGATACAAGATATATTGTGGGATATATTGTCTGATATTGTTGACACTGAAACATTCCTAGTAACTGAAGGATTTGATCAATGATACCACTGAGATGTAGTGGATTTTGATAAGACATTCAGCTTGGTTGTGAATCCTGCTACAGTTGGCAGTATTCTATCTAGTGCTACATTTCAAGTAATAATCTCATACTCTTAAGAAGAATTTCACTACCTTCATTTAAGCTGTGGAGTTTGCTGTTCACACTGTTCTCTTTGATATTGCATCTCATTGATGGCCTACCCTCACCTTGATACCTGGAATGCCTTGCTAGTTGCTACATGACAATCTCTTCGATAAAGTTCATGTGGAGCACTCATCTAATTTTGCTACTGTGGTCACTCTTCTCATATTTGTTGCATTTCTAAGGTGGTCTATGATTTCTAGCTAGCTCCCTGTGCCTCATCTGGATGTTCCGGTAATCCAAGTACTGCAATTGGTGTCACCTATCCATTGATTGCTTCCCTTCTATCACACCTTGCAGATATGTTTGACATAAAGATTTCTGTACACAACACCATATCATGCAAATGGAAGTGTCATCCACCTCACATACCCTTCTTTCTTGGACCAAGTATGATACTCAACTTATGAAACATGTTGAAGTGGTTTATTGCAAACAACTTTGATCTCCTCTTGCTACATTTTATGATACCCACCTTCTATCACATGGAGTTGGACCTACTGTGCATGCAAAATGGTTCAGAAAACACATCAATCTGATTGGTGCCCTTCCACATTCAGCGTGGAGAAGTTCTTTAAAGTGATGACTAAGATTGTCATATAGGTATGGTTTTTGAACTCTGGGTCATCCATGGTTGGGCTGGACCTGGTAGATGGACAACGGTATCAATATGTTGTCCTTTCATGTGTAATTTGGAGAAAATGGATCTACCATACTCTGGTTGTACTTGTTTTACTGTATAGTATCCTAAGGTTTGAAGAAGCCATCCTGCCAAATGCAAATCTAGAGGTTCAAGTGATCTTACTTTTCTTGCCTCTCTATCGGGATATTAACAAAATTCAATGATTTTGACTGACGTATTTTGTTTTGGTAAAAACTTAGAGCGATTATTTGACCATGCAGTAGACAAGGCCTTGTGCACTCTCTCCAGTCCTGAAAAGAGAAACCATTTCTTTTCAACCATCCTTACAGCTAATAACTGTGGGTTATGATCTTCTGAACTATGGGATCTTTGTCCTATGGATGGTCCGGATCTCATTCATGTGTACCATTTGTATAGACATAGGGTGCTTCATTGCTAACTTGGTAATGCATATTTCCATGGTATCCTTGCCCAATATATTTTATTTCTTATACGAATTTCTGTTTAAGATTTGTAGAAGATCTAATTTATTAAATCCCATGTAGATGGCAATCTGGAGTATGCAAATCATGGAGCCCATTCTTGATCACTGATTGAACATTTTTAATAATTTGATTAATTGATTTTGCTCATTGAATTTGGACCTCCGATTTCTTTGTTTTGTATCATCCATTTGATGGCCACAATTGGATGGTTAAGCATGTCTGATCACTGCTAATTTCTTGTTATGCTCCATCCAGAATTGTTCATACGATTTAGAGTCTTGGACAAGCTGGATTAAAACTAATGTATGCCATTTGAATGGGGGTGAGGTACCAGAGCTTTAGAAATTACGTGAAATATGGCGAAAGTCTTATTTGTTTTGAAAACCTATAAACGTATTCATTAGGATTCTGAGAGGTGCCTCTCTCCACATGTGCTATAAATGCAGGCACACATGCCAATCTAGGCTTCCCAGCAGAATATGGGATGCCCAAGTGCTGCATCCTGTGGGCCCCACCTTGCGGATGACCTGTCCAAGCAGTCAAGCCAATTCAGCCTAGATTGAATCTCATGTATTTAGCAAAGTTTTGTAGTGGTAGTTTCACGACGTAGGGTGTGAAAAAATTACAGGATTTAAAATGGAAAAATTTCTGTTTTACAATCGTTATAGATATTTGTCCTTTCACCAATATAATTTATGTTCTTCAATGTTTGCATCTGACTTGATTTGGTTAGATCTCTTGTAGAGTTAACATTCTTGAAAATATCATGTACAAAATTTCAGCATCTGTCACCCATATGAAATTTTGTTCTAACATGTTTCTTATGGTTCCACAGTCTAGGTATGAAAGATTCTTGGGGACCTCTGAAGGCTTTGTTCGTTGCTAGTCTTGTAAATGGGTTTGGTGATATTCTACTCTGCAGCTTTCTAGGCTATGGTATAGCTGGCGCTGCTTGGGCAACAATGGTATCACAGGTACATTAACATTATTTGGCACTATTATGCATTTGTTGGTTTGTTGTGCTATCCATGTCTATGTATTCTGGAAGTTCTCAAAATTCTGCACGTTTTTCTTCTTGTATTGCTATTTATTTGTGTAGTTTCCAGGTCATTGCAGCTTTTATGATGATCGAGACTTTGAACAAGACTGGCTTTAATGCTTTTGCAGTATCTGTTCCATCACCTATTGAACTGCTACAAATATTTGAGATTGCTGCTCCGGTGTTCATAACGATGATAACAAAGGTTACAATTTACCACGTTGTTGATCTATATTCCGTGCATGTGGTTATTTCAATATAACTGAGACATATTATGGTTCAGGTTGCTTTCTATTCTCTTCTTACATTTTTTGCTACATCTATGGGGACAATAACCGGTGCAGCCCATCAGGTTAGTTTTTACTCACTGTTTCCACAGGCGTGGCTTTTATTGCTTTCATGCAATTTGTGTGAAACTTCTTGGGCACTTGACTTAACAAATTTTATTTTATTTTTTATTTTATTTAAATATCACTGAAGGTTATGATTGGGGTATACTGCATGTGTACCGTATGGGGCGAGCCTCTCTCTCAAACTGCTCAATCATTTATGCCAGAGTTGATATATGGAGTAAATCGTAATCTGAAGAAGGTTTGCAAATTTCATGCTCCATTAATGTCAACAACTACAGAGTATGATACTTACTGTTCTAGTATATGTGGCAGTTGTCTTAAATCTAGTCTTATTTGTAAATCTTTGAGGTGGTTAATGTATCTGCTCAAGTACATGGGCTATATGAGTCCGTCCTTGATTCCTTCTAGTAGTCCTTGTATTAATAACTAGGAAGCATCTGATTTTCTTTCAAATTGCACAACTGCTTTCCTATTAATTTTCATATCATCAACTGTTTGAAAAATATTCTTGGCCAAGTGAGGTTTCTCAACTTCTATTTATTTATTTATTTTTCATAGAAGAAACATTATTTGCTTACAGTCTTAAAATGTGCAACAGATTATTTCCTTGCTTGCTCTCAAAAGGCATGGTGTCTTTTGGATTATGTACCGCATGTAAAACTTTCGAAGTAGATTGGGAAGTAATGAACTTTGTACGATTTAATGGTTCCTTCAGGTCAGAATTTAGATATAAAATCATAAGAACATAAAATGTGTTTGGTAATCCCATCTCTATACAAATTTTCTTGATGGATTTAAATACAGTGGAATAGAAAATCATGCAAGTGGGAAGAGATGAAAGGTACAAGAGAGACATTTCTCCTATGCTCATTCAAGTAATTTGACTGAATGAAACCATACACATGTCAATCAATTTTGTTTTGTTCATCAAGAATATAGGAATGTCTATTCTACCTAGTGTAGTAGAAGGCGAGCCAGGTGCACACCCTGTGGTGTTTGGCTTTCTGTGTCTTGCCTTGGCACCAAGAGCCACATACAGTGGTTGCTCTCAGGTGCATGCCTTGCAAACAGTTGCAAGGACACGAGGCATGATCCTAGATGAAATGAACATACCTATGCATGCAATATAAGTGATCAAAAAAGAAAAAGAAATTGGGCCTAAGCTTCCAAGCATTTATAGGTTTTTTGTATCCCAAGGGCATGATTGATAGTGTGATACTGATACATAAAACATTGGTCAATAGGTTTGCTGAAAAGTCGAAATGAATTATCACCACATAGATAAGTGTAGTTAGGGCTTGCAGTGTGCTAGCCTAGGGTTGGTTTCGGTGAGATTAAGAAGTTGTTGGGTTGAGCCTATTCAAAATATTGATTTTTCCTAGTCAAGGCCATGCCTATTGCCATGTCACGGGCATAGAGGTTCACACATGGCATGGCCATTTTTGGCTCATCTTGTATACACGAGGCATGTACATAATGTCTAGAGACATCTAGAAGATTCTAGTCTTAGTGTAGTTTAGAGAATTCTAGATGATCTACACTATTGTGGAGTTATGTAGTGATCTCTCAAAGGTTCTAGAGTTCTCTAAAGTTTTTTGTAGATGGTGTAAAACTGTACAAGTTTTCTAGAATATTTCTTGGCTGTTGGATGAATGCCACATGATACAAGCCAAGCCATTCATGTAAGGTTTCTGGAGAGTTCTTAGGTCTATACAAGGAAGAGAACCCCTTATTTGGAACTCAGCTATTTGTGCAGATTGGGCAGGTTTTCCAGATGATTGATGCTCTACAACAGGATACTGTACTTTTTTCAGAGGCAATCTCATTACTTGGAAGACTAAAAACTAGACAATTGTTGTACGATCTAGTGTCGAGTTTGAGTATTGTGCTACGGCGAATACCGTAGTTTGAGACATCGCTAAATATAAATAATAAGGGGGCTGGACATCGCTCCCGTGTTAGAGGTTTTGTTTCTATATATATATATATATATATATATATATATATATATATATATATATATATTAATGTTTTCCTCTCCGGAAGGCCTTTTCTCTCTCTGACATTTCTGATAGTATTTTTCTGTCTGTTTGAGGAACTCATCTTAATTTCAACATACTTACATGCTGGAATGATCTCAAGTTGGTAATATTAAGTCCGATCCTACTTCTAGTAATTTCCCCAAAACAGGCAGTTCACTACCTTAAAAATGGATTCTAGTGTATTTCTCATATTGAATTTCATAAGGAATTTACAGATTTATTTTGATTTATAATTTTATTGCTTTAGTCTTAATTTTGAGGTCATCTCTTAACAAAGATCAGTAGATTCTGTACCTGAGTCAATATCATTTGATTTTATATGCTTAGGTCAATCAATTTGTTGCATTAATTATCTTTTATTCTTGAGAAAATTGGTTGCAATTGTATAAACTATTTTAAGTATGATTTTCTTGTTGTTATAATTGTCCTTAATGCTCTCTCTACCTCAAATCCAGGCACGAGTGCTATTGCAGTCACTTGTAATAATTGGAGCATTAAGTGGACTACTATTGGGAACCATTGGGACTTCAGTGCCTTGGTTATTCCCATATCTATTTACAAATGATCATGAGGTCGTTGGAAAGGTTAGTTTTCCTTTTCAGTAACTTTATGTTTCTGCTTAGTTTTGACCTTTGAGTACTATTCATTTTGTTCGTATTCTGACCTTTGATATAATTAATGATGAAGAACCATGTTTGATTAATTATACTATCATAATGGTACCACATTTGATTGTTGAAGCTTTCTAGTCGAAAGTGTTAATAGATTATCAAAATTTGTATCCTGGAATGCATCCATAGCTGAATAGGCAATGTCATGAACTCGTATCTTTGGCTGATGCATGTCTTTCATTTGAACTAATAGTCATTGGCATACATGCCACCTCTCGGGACTCATTGGTTGTTTCTTCAAAACCTGGGAAGATGGTTGATTGGAATTATCTCAAGAATGGATCACAAGCAAAAGGTTTGAGGAAAAATAAAAAATTTAGGGTTTTTGGGGTTCTTTTTCAAGAGAAAAAAAAAAAAAAACCAAAGGAGTTTGTTGGTTGGGAAAGTATGAACGATACTATCAAATGTATCATTGATACCAAGTAGTAGATGACAGGCGATATTTTGAAAATATCGTATTGTATTGACATATCGCCGATATAATGTGATATTTGACAATATTTCATGCAATAACCGAAAGTTCATTTATATAATTATATCAGCCAGCCTTGATACCATAGATTCTATTCATATTGCAAATTGTGCTCCTAAGTTCCTTCGGATGCATTCATTTCTAATGTTATCCTTCTATTACCACTCATCCATCATGATGAGGACATCTCGTGCGCACGCACGCCCCCCCTTACGCATGTATGCAAGGAGGAGGGCCCCACCTTCGATCTGGATTGATGACGACATCTATAGAGGGCCTCCTAGTTAGAGGACTGTGTTTTGGTTTCTTGGGGTGGACCTGATCATCATGTGGATCCCATCATTGGATCTCATGATCGTGGCCCACTACCCTAGGTGACCTAAGACTTTGAGTTTTGCTTATTACCGTTATTAGGAACATCATGAACGGTTTAGATTGCATTGATTAGTTATTATTTTTTATTACTTCTTCTTTAAGTAATAGTATGCGCACATGGCGCAACTTTTGGGATATAGGTTTTTCTTATAAATAGGCAATCCCTTGTAGGTTTTTTTCATTAAAGATTAATAAAATTTCTGCATTTTTTTTTCTGCTCTTCTAAATTTCTGAGTTGTGGAGATCCAATTGGGTGTGAAACCCTCCCTTCCTCAAAGGGCTGACTACCTTGGTGCGAAGTCACACCTATCCCAAATCGCCCCATCTCCTACCTTCCATATTCACCTCTTCTTACAGTCATCTGCGCTTCAAATCCACCCTCTATTGCAGCTGCTTTTCTCTCTACAACAGATTTTCGAAATCTGGCCCTACAGGGGGGCAGAAACTTCAGCGGAGCATCACGCACAGACCGTGCATCGGATCAGGATGAAATTCGGTAGTTTTGTAGCCCACCCCTGGCCGACCAGCCCTAAGGAGGGGGATTTTGGGTTTGTGGGCCCCACACACGTGCAGGCGGGATCACACGCACGTGCGTCTTGGCCATCGCTGCTGTCCACGCGTGTGGTGCTTCTCTGGTTCATCTCTCTCCTCTCTTTCACTCCTCTTTCCCCCAAATCCCTAACCCTAAAACTAAATTATTCAAATCCCCAATTTTATGCTCTTTCTTCAACCTTAGGATTTCCTGAATTGAAATCTGTGAATCCCTTGGATTGGGGAATTATTTCTGTGCATGTGGATGAATTTACCCTCCTTTGATTATTGTTTAGTTTATAATTTTGATTGATCCGGCCCTAACATGTGTAGGCCTGGATCCGCATAAGATTCCCCTTGATTGAGCGCCTGAAAATCTTGCACGTCATACTTGAATTTCATGTCCTGCATCAAATTTGGTATCCGAGTTTAGGGTTCTTGTAGGGGGAATGCATTGCATGTTCAAGGTTTAGTTTATTTGTGTCCATTATGCATCAAGTATCATCATATAGAGCTGTATAGAGGCCCATAATTCCTGATATAAGCTGCCGAATTTTCTGCTATCAGAAAATCCCTATATCTCTTTGCTGGATTTTCTGTTGACAGATTCTTTGGGTAGACAGGTTGTTGGAAATTGAGTAGTATTGTGTCGTTTCCCCCATATAGAGTCCTATAGGAGCATTTAGTCCCATCTAGGCACATATAGTCGTAGTAGAAGGTCCTTAAGTTGAGTTAGTAGTTGTATGCCCACACGTACGGGTTGTGGTTTTGGCTTGCACCCTACACTAAACATGGAGCACTTGCAAGAGTCAATGAACAAAATGACCCAGCAGTTTGAGTCTTTGGGTAGGCGCTTGGAATAACGTATTGACCAACGCGGGGATCGGCTTCATGTGCACGTTACCCAACTAGAGACCTCTGCCTGGGCAAACCCCGCCATTGGGAAAGATGCCTAATCTCAAGCAGGTGGTCAGGATGATAGACAAGGGAATGGGGGTGGCCAAAGAAACAGACATGGGCGCGCACTCGTGCACCCACCCGTGAGGGGCATCATGATCATTATGACCCAAATGCGCAACTCCTCAAGGGAGTTAGAGTAGAGGCCCCTACGTTTAATGGCCACTTGGGCCTTAAAGTTTTTCTAGATTGGTTGGCGGATATGGACCAATATTTTGAGTTGTACGGCATGTCGAATGCTCGTCGAGTCCGATTTGCCAAGATGAAGCTTGTGGGCCAAGCAAAGAGGTTTTGAGCTACTGTGGAGCGAAAGAAAGAGAGGTTGAGGGAACCCCCAATAGTCCATTGGGGAGAAATGAAAGAAAATCTTAAGGAAAAATACCTCCCTTTCTCTTATCACTTGAGGTTGGTTGAGGAATCGAAGTCTAAGTCTAAGCCTCTCCATATTCTAAATACTAAAGACTTTGAGCGAGCGACTGAGTCGGACTCAGCGACTGAGTCGGACTCGATGGTGTATGCCCTTGTGGCTAGGGAAAGTGCACCAGAGGATAGTGCAGAGTTACCCATTGAGGCCATTCTGGTAGTGGATGAGTTTTGTGGTGTCGTTCCCGATGATCTACCGGATGAGCTTCCCCCTATGAGGGATATACGTCACGCCATTGATTTAGTCCCTTGGGTGACTCTACCAAACCTGTCTGAGGTGGTTAATAGGAGTCTGGGAAATTTGCTCAAGTGTTTAGTGAGGGAGCACACCAAGACGTTGATGAGGACATCGTGCACATGCACGCCCGCACGCCGCCTACACACGCACGCACACCACTACCCCTACGCACGTACGTACGTAGAAGGAGGACCCCATCATCGATCTGGCTCTATGACGACGTCCAGGGAGGGCATCCTAGCTAGAAGCCAAGTTTTGGTTCAAAAAAAGTGGGCCTGATAGCCAAGAAAAACCCATCATGGGATCTCATGATCGTGGCCCACTCGTCGAATTGATTTTATATTTTAGGTTTTGCTTATTGTTATTATTTAGAACATCGTGAACGCTTTAGATTTCTTTGTTTGGTTTTTATTTTAGTTTACTTCATCGCCAAGTAATAGGTTGTGCACATGGTGCGAGTTTTTTGGGGTATAGGGTTTCCCTATAAATAGGCACCCCTTGTAGTTCTTTTCATTCATTCAAGTTTAATAAAAAATTTGTGCTTTATTTTTCTACTCTCTTCGTGAGTTGTGGGAGAATTCAAAAGTGGGTGCGAAGCCCTCCCTTTTCGAAGGGCTAACTACCGTGGTGCGAAGCCACATCGATCCTGATTCACCCCATCTTCCATTATCTCTTTTTTTTTTTTTGCATCTTCTTCCACCATCCGTGCTTCGAATTCGTCCTTTGTTGCATCAGTTTTCTTCGTTACAGCAGATTTCTAGATTTCGAACCGCAGGAGGGCTGAAAATTCGGCGGAGCACCAAGCACAAGCAGTAGCTCAGATCAACCCGAAACTTCAGAGTTTTGGAGTATACCCCTAGCTGACTAGGCCAAGGAGAGTTTTTCCACCATCAACGCCCCCTCGCACATGCAGCCAAGTACACGCACACGTGCGAGCGCCCAAGGCCCGCTGTCCACACGTAGGATCGTCTTTTGGCTCAGGTTTTTATCCTCTTTTATCCTCTCATAGCCGTTTTTCATGAATCGTGGCCCTAGATTACATTTTCCCTAAGTTATTTGACAATTTTCTCACCCTAGGGTTCCTTGAATTGAGATTGGGGAATCCCTTGGATTAGGGACTGATTCTTATGCATGTGTGGTTGATTTTTACTTCCCTTTGAGCATCGTTTGACTTATAATTTTTATTGGCCCAGTCCTAGCCTGTGTAGGCCTGGACCCGCATAGATTCCCCTTTAATTGAATGTTTGGATTTTCATGTGGGATGTGGAATTTGTGTGATTGTTTCTGATTTAGTATGAGCTAAGCCTGAAATCTTGCATATCATATTTAAATTCATGTCCTGCATCAAAATTGGTATCCGAGCGTAGGGTTCTTGTAGGGGAATTCACCACATATTTAGGGTTTAGTTTGTTTGAGTCCTTCATGCATTCAGTCCATCATATATAGCTGAATTTTAGTAATGGTGTGTAGTCTCCTTCATATAGAGTCTCGTAGGATCATTTAGTTTTTAGACGCATATAGTTGTCGTAATGGGTCCTTAGGTTGAGCAAGTCAGTGTATGCCCACACGTACGGGTCGTGGTTTCGGTTTGCACCCCACACTAAACATGGAGCAACTGTAAGAAACAGTGGCCAAGTTAGCCCAACAGGTTGAGTCCTTGAATAAACATCGGGAACAACGCATAGGTAAACGCCTTGAAGAAATAGAGGCCTCCTTCAGGGCAAACCCCACCACTGGGGAGGATGCCCAATCTCAGGCAGTTGGTCAGGAGGTTAGACCAAGGAATGGAGGCGGCCAAGCAGCTGGTCATGGGCGCGTACCTGTGCACCTACCTCGTGAGGGACATCATGATCAATATGACCCAGACGCACAACTCCTCGAGTTAGGGTAGATGCCCCTACATTTGATGGCCACTTGGACCCTAAAGCCTTTCTAGATTGGCTGGCGGATATGGACCACTATTTTGAGTGATATGATATGTCGGATGCTCGACGAGTCCGATTCGCCAAGATGAAGCTTGTGGGTCAAGCAAAGAGGTTTTGGGCGACGGTTGACCAAAAGAAAAAAAGAGCAAGGGAACTCCCAATAGTTCGTTGGGTAGAGATGAAAGAAACGCTTAAAGAAAAGTACCTCCCTTTCTCTTATCGCTTACGATTGATTGAGGAGCGGCAATCTCTTCGACAGGGTTCAATGAGTGTTGCAGATTATATCGAGAAGTTTGAAGAATACTCGACCCATTGTGAGGTTGATGAGGACCCAGTACTTACCCTTGCTCGTTTCAAAATAGGCCTCCGTCCTGACATCAGGAAAGAATTGCTCGCCAAAGAGATAGACACTATTGAACAATTGTACCAAGTAGTGTTAGATGTCGAGCAATACCTTAAAGCATCTGTGGGAAGGCGGTTTGACTTTCGTGAATCCGGTGCTAAGGTCAACCCCTCTGGGGCTAGACCTAACACGGGATTCCAAAACAAACTTTCCCCTAATGTTCAGCCCAGACCTAGGGATGATAAGGG
Organism: Magnolia officinalis; assembly: GCA_021015155.1. Classification (NCBI taxonomy): domain Eukaryota; kingdom Viridiplantae; phylum Streptophyta; class Magnoliopsida; order Magnoliales; family Magnoliaceae; genus Magnolia; species Magnolia officinalis. Next base: position 82,829,785 of record JAJHSJ010000002.1, on the reverse strand, counting down.
TAAAGAGATTGTCGGGTCTAGTTCGCGTGGAAGTAGGGCCACTAGGTGTTTTAGGTGTCAGGGGTTTGGTCATTTTGCTCACCAGTGCGGCACGAGAGAGGGCACCAAAGTACTCCTTATTGATGGGCAAGTAGAAGTAGTGCCCCCCAGAGAGTGATGGTGAGGAGGAATATGAGCTAGTCGAAACCCCTAATGATGAGGAAGAGGGAGCACAAGAGTTTGTGACTCTCGCAATTGTTCGTTGCGCCCTGGCACAAGCCAAGAACACTGATGACTGGCGTCGCAACAAGATCTTTTACACTTATGCAAAATGTGGGGAAAAGAGCTGTAAGATGATCGTGGATAGTGGTAGTTGTGCCAACGTGGCATCGACTGGCACTGTGAGTCGTTTGGGCTTGAAGCTGGAAGCCCATCCTCAGCCCTATAGAGTCTCCTAGGTTGATGAAACATCCATTCCAGTCTCGCACCGCTGTCTTGTCCCTATTCAGTTCGGATCATATAAAGACACAATTTGGTGTGATGTTGTTCCTATGGATGTGGGTCATATCATTCTGGGTAGGCCGTGGCTCTATGACAGGGGTGTTACCATATTTGGTCGTTCAAATGTGTGTACATTCTAGTTTGAGGGCTGCCACTCAAGAATACAACTGGAAAAAAGTTCACCACACAGAGTGGTGTGAGAGGCCCAAAAGAAGTGAAGGAGTCAAATCCCATGTCCAAACCACTCCATATTTTGAATGCTAAAGACTTTGAGGGAGAGACGGAGGCGGATTTGATGATATACGCCCTTGTGGTTAGGGAGAGTGTACCAGAGACTAGCGTAGAGTTACCCACTGAGGCCATTCAGGTAGTACATGAGTTTCGTGATGTCTTTCCTGATGATCTACCGAATGAGCTTCCCCCTATGAGGGATATACAACATGTCATTGATTTAATCCCTGGGGCAACTCTACCAAACCTCCCGCATTATAGAATGAACCTAAAAGAGCACGCTGAGTTGAACAGGTAGATTGATGAGCTCCTAGAGAAGGGTTTCATTCGAGAGAGCATGAGTCCGTGTGCCATGCCCGCCCTTCTTACACCTAAGAAGGATGGCACATGGAGGATGTGTGTTGATAGTAGGGTCATCAACAAAATCACAATCAAGTATCGGTTTCCCATACCGCGTCTTGATGACATGCTAGACATGATGGCCAATGCTACTATCTTCTCAAAAATTAACTTCAAAAGTGGGTATCACCAAATCCGTGTACGCCCTGATGATGAGTGGAAGACGGCCTTCAAGACAAAGGATGGGCTATATGAGTGGCTAGTTATGCCTTTTGGATTAACTAATGCCCCAAGTACTTTCATGCGTGTAATGACCTAAGTGTTGAGACCCTTCATGGGGAAGTTCCTGGTCGTATACTTTGATGATATCTTGATTTATAGCATGACTAAGGAGCAACACCTCAATCATTTGAGGCAGGTTTGTGGGATCCTTAGGGCCGAGAAGTTGTACACAAACCTAAAGAAGTGCGCGTTCTTGTCTAGTAGTGTGATCTTCTTAGGTTTTATTGTGTCAGCTGAGGGTGTATCGGCGGATCCTGAGAAGGTCAAGGCCATCGTTAATTGGCCTGAACCCCGCAATATTCATGAGGTGTGCAGCTTTCATGGCTTAGCCACTTTTTATAGGCGGTTCATTCGAGGCTTCAGTTCCATTGTGGCTCCCATCACGGACTGCATAAAAAAAGGAGAGTTTCAATGGATAAAGGCCGCCTCGAAGGCCTTCAAGGAGATAAAGGTTAAGATGACCGAAGCTCCAGTCACGCGACTTCCAGATTTTTCAAAAGCTTTTGAAGTCGCATGTGACGCGTCAGGAGTCGCATAGGGGGAGTACTTAGCCAGGAAGGGCACCCTGTCGCTTTTTTTAGTGAGAAACTAAATGAGGCGAAGCAAAGATATTCCACCTATGATAAGGAATTCTACGCAGTAGTGCAATCACTACGCCATTGGCGACATTACCTGTTACTGCAAGAATTTGTCTTGTTCTCAGATCACAAGGCCTTGAGATACTTGAACTCTCAGAAGAAATTAAGCCCCAGGCACGCTAAGTGGGTTCAATTCCTTTAAGAGTACACTTTTGTGCTTAAGCACAAGTCCGGTGTAGAGAATAAGCCTGCCGACGCGTTGAGTCGTCGAGTCGTATTACTCAACTCCATGAGCGTTGAAGTTGCGGGCCTTGAACGCATCAAAGAAGAGTATTCTGAGTGTGCAGATTTTGGGGTTGTGTATACGACTTTATTAGAGAATCCGTTAGGAGCTAACAGTAAGTATTTGATTTTGGACGGATTTTTGTTTAGGAGTGACCGCTTGTGCATACCATGCACCTCCCTTCGCGATTTTCTTGTCTTGGAGTTACATTCAGGAGGGGTCGCGGGTCATTTCGGTCGTGACAAGACCATTGCCCTAGTGGAAGATAGATTTCATTGGCCAAGCCTCAAGCGGGAAGTGACCAAAATTATAGGACAATGTCGTACTTGTCAACTGGCAAAGCAGAGGAAACAGAATACAGGATTATATACACCTTTGCCAGTCCCATTCATCCCTTGGCAGGACATCAGTATGGACTTCGTGCTTGGATTTCCCAAGACTATTCGAAAGCATGACTCCATATTTGTTATCGCGGACCGTTTCTCTAAAATGGCCCACTTCATTCCTTGTTCTAAGACCTCCGACGCATCTCATGTTGTCAAGCTGTTCTTTAGTGAGGTCGTCAAACTGCATGGGTTACTGAAAACCATAGTGTCTGACCGTGACGTGAGATTCATGAGTTACTTTTAGAAGACACTATGGCACATGATAAAACCATAGATGGTATTTTATTAATGGGAAAGGTAGTAGTTAACATTGTATCATCCCAAAAACATTTAGGAACAGTCATACCAAGAAGAACAGTGCGTGGGTCCTTACTCTTGCTCGGGTGGTAGACTCTCGGGAGTTTTAACACCGGGTCAAGGGTTCGAGTACCCATTGGTGGTGAAATTCCACTAAGGCGTGAGTGTGTGGGGTGTGTGTGCGTGCGTTTTTTTTTTTTAATTTAAAAAAAGAAAAAAAAAAAAAAAAGAACAGTGCGAGTTAACTCAAGGAGATGGCGTTTTCTTCTTAGCAACACCATTTTGTTTGGGAAAACACAATCTGGTGATATTTAGAAAACTCACAAGTATTACAATATAACAGCTTAGTAGTAGAAAAAGAAGGAAACATATGCTTTAACCTAGACAATGATGGATGTCCCAAATGACAATGCCATCTAGGCACATACTCCCTATCTAAAGACAAAGTACAAGCAGCCCCTGTAGTGGCATCATCTAGAAAGTAAATCCCTCCATGCTCATGGAGCCTACCAATTGTCTTATTGATTTGGAGGTCTTGGAATACACAGTGAGAAGGAAAAAAGATTTTAGAACAATTTAGAGACTTTGTAAGAGAGTTAACAAACAATAGATTAAGTGGAAAGTTAGGCGCATGTAGAACAAAAGATAGGTGCATAGTGGGAAAAAGGGTGATGGAACCAGTTCCGGAATTGGGAGATTGATTACTATCTGCAATAGTAACAAAATGTGGTTGGGCGGAAGACTGATGAGATTTGAAAATTTGTAACTTACTAGTTATATGATAAGTGGCTTCAGAGTCAATGAACCATGCGGAGGGTTGAGGACACATGAAGTGTAGTAACTAATCGGGCTATAGTAAGCTCTGGAAGTAGAAGTTGCATCTCAAACGTAAAGTTACATTAAGGTATCATCTCTCGGGATATATTAACAGAAGCACCTGAGGTAAGCAACAGCTGGGACATTACAAAAGTGGCCCGAGTGGATGAGAAATCCTAAAGTCAGGAGTAGCACTAGTCTAATAGGCTCTTGCCCATGAAGGGAAGCCAATAATATTCCAACACCAGTCAACAATATGATTCTTGCTGCCACAGTGAGTATAGACGCAAGTATAACTATAACGGCCACAACTTGACCATTATCGATACCATTGTCATGACCACTAAAATTACGATCACTACCATGAGTCCCCCAACTCGGGGCTCTAATGCAAGAACTATAAGGAGGTTAATCCCCAGCCGCATAAGTAGATCTATCCAAAGCTATAGGAGAAGTAGAAGATGAAGTAGCATGCCTCTAAATATGAGCATAGACAACGACAAGAGATGGGAAGGGCCCCATACGAATAATCTGGTCAAGAACACCCTGATATTTAGAACTAAGCCTAGAGAAGACCTTCACAATCCAAGTTTCTTTATGCTACTGTCAAATGAAATGATAATTCTGAGTGCAATGAGACGGAAGAGCACAATAAAGGTCTAACTCATCCCACATCGTATAATGCAATGAAATATTCCTTCGGGCTTCTGGAATTGTAACGCCTCAGATTTCGACTCTTGTGGATAACACGATGGGCTAAGTTCCTAGGTGTTAACTCGAATATGTCAAGGATATCATCCCACATATCCCTTTCATTCACCTCAATTTACATTCTCATGGCATTCATAGCATAATCAACGGAAAGTAAATTCTTATTCCATTAACGGCTCTAATCTAGGCATCAACATAAAGTCCATAATCAAACAGATATAAGTCCAATGTTTGTCCTCTCATTGAGGGCATTATTACATCTTTAACAAAACAAAATCAAACTAAACCTAGAAAACATGACAATGATGTAATGGTCTCTCCTAGGCCGCTTTAGCTTCATTATCTATCATCTATTACTATGAGCCTTCATAAGCCTCATCTGGAGGTTCACTGTCTTATATCGGATCGTCATTTGCGTCACCTACAGGTGTTTGTTCAATAAAAGAGGAATGAGTTGCCATGGTTCAACTCAGTGAGGCCATCCCTCCAAGATTAGCACAATAATAACACAATCATCATAACAATATTTCAAAACAAAACATCCATATAAAGTCTTGATTAATGCAATGCATGAAATGCATGCTCTGGTGAAGGGACCCTTGACTAAATGAGAAGGGATCTTCCAACACTCTCATTAGCCACTAGTCACCAGAGGTACCAAGTCGATGTGGGACAAGATCTTCCAACGCTCCCACTGTAACGCCATGAAAATCAGGGGTCGAGCAAAGCCCAACTCCCGAGTTCCAACACATCACTTATGCAACATAGATTATGATGATTATTATGAGTGCATTCGAACATGAGTGGGATTATACTAAAACACATATTATACTCCAGGGATGACTGAATTAAGTAAGCGGAAGACTGTGATAGGTATATAAAGTATATAAGTGATTTTAAATCCCCAGAGTATGAATATGTAACAGGGTTGAATATATACATGCTTTGTGTCAAACTATATAAAATACCAAAATGTAAAGTGTTCAACTAAATCATATATCCCTGTAATCCTGTCGAATCAGAACAAGGTCTACATAAAGCCGCCTGATAACCGCATGTATAAGAACTCCTCATTGTCGTAGAAGTCTGGCTCCGCCTCGTAGGCATCGCCATCACCTGCAGCTAGACAGGGTCTGATTGGTGTTTAAAGCACCGTCCCAGAACGTGGGATTGAGTGATCAACTCAGTGGAGCTATAACACAAAGGTTAACATGTTATCAATTCAGTCACGTAGTAATGATAAAACAATACAATGAAGCATTCCTAAGTACTCTGGTTAATGCAAAGATGATATGTATTAATGATGTATGCCCTCGCCTGCACTCCCTCTGCCAACTTCATCTCACGGTCGCGGCATGCACCCCTTCCACAATGCTCAACTCCAACGCCAAAGGCACATGCAATGCAGTGCATGAACGTGATTACCGAGTTCTTATTAGACCTTTTTATTTAGCGGGATTGGGAAGCTAAGGTACCTCCCTTATATCAATTCCCAAACAATGATCCATTTTAGGGTCGTCAGTCCTAGTAAATCTCATACGATAGGCAAGTTCAGGTCACTACCACCAACGCCCTATGTAACACCCCGGATTTTTGCCAACTTGGCAATGGACACCCTTAGATGTAGAACTGCCCTAGGACCTTATTCTGTTGTAATTAGGGCGTGATTTAGGTAAGTATTAATAGCTTAGATCACTTTATCTACAAACTGCAAAGGCCCAAATACCACCTCAGTCACAAAATCAAATAGGACCAAATCCTTTAGGAATTAGACAAAATTAACTAAGTGTTAAACTAGATTAGCTACGAAATTCGCTTGATCCACTTTAAATACGATCTACAAGACCCAAAACTTGTAGAATCAGTGATGCTAGGATACCCTAAAATCTAGGATCAATCTCATTACCCGGTTGCTCTCGGGAGCACATTGAAACTCCGTATCGAATCTGGACCGCACGTCGAAAGTCCGATGATCACGAAATTATATATTCAGGACCGCCTTGCTGGACTTGACAACCATCTCGGAAATCAACTCCAGATAGTGTCCCGAGGCTATTCGCTTGAACCCGGAGCGAAGAGTGTGAAAAAACGTTGTTTCCTTTAGAAATTAATTTGAATATGAGACTTGTCTCTTGCGAGCCGAATATAAGCAATCAGACCGTCAGAATCTGACCCAAATACACCCTTGGATCAGGAGAAATTTCATACACAGGTCAGTGTACTTGTGGCCCTGATCGAGTTTCGATGACCGTTGAACTGAAACTGGTCCGCCACGGGCGATCTGTAAATCCGATTGTACTGAAAACTTAACTTGAGCTAGATCCATGGTCAGGAAGCTTAAATCCGACCTTTGGTTCAAGGGGGCGCTCCGGAAGTGCTCCGTTGAGTTGAAACAAACTCCCTTTGGCTATAACCTAAGTATACCTTGGCCTTAGGGTCATTCCCATCAGTTTTGGGCCTATATAAGGGCCTTAAGCCCTCACTCTCTCATCCCATACGAATTTGGGAAGCCCTAGGAGAGAGAAGAGAGGAAAGAGAGAGAAAGAGAGAGAGAGAAGTGGGGATTCTTCCTGGGATTCTTCCCTGCTAATCCACCTGCTGAAACACCACTCCCGTGTAGTTCTTCCGGTGTTTCCAACGCTGTATTTGGATAAGAAATCCTAACCCTAACTTGTTGTAGAGATTCAAATAGAACAGATGGTGGAATACCTAACCTATTCTCTGCTGTAGGTTGTTGTGGTGCCGTTGACAAAGACTTGGTGTCTAAACTGATTTCGTTTCGCGTCTACGACATAAGGTGCGGACTTTAAACGTATATGTTATGGTTTTCAAGGCTTTCAATGTCAGTTAATGATATATTACTGACGGGGATGCTATTACACATGTACAAAGTGCTGTCCGTTTCGTTTTTCAGATATACGTTAACTATGTTGAATATACTGTATTCCTCGTATTTGTAGAAAATACGGTATACGTATGAAATACAGATTTGTGCTTGCCATGATTAATTGCTGTCTATGTATGTTAGATGCATGTGTATCAACTTTTGTGTGAACGGATTAGCCTAATACATGTTATCCCAACATACGTTGTGTATGTTATAACATGTAGCCTAAGTGTTTGTAGAAATGTTCGAATGAATATGAAACTATGATTTATGTTTGCCATGACTATTGGTCGTGAATGCATGATCGTGGTCATGTGGCAAATCCTTTGTGAAAGGATTCGCTACGACAGGTGTTTTAACTAGCATATTACAGTATGTTGGAAAGTGTAGTCTAAATGTTTGTAAAATTGTCTGAATGAGTAGGTAGTTAGTGAATTGAAATGTATAAGGGTGTTGAGATATGATTCTCAACTACTTTAACTATGTGTATGATTTCCTCCATGTATCGTATATTATAGTGTCTGTTTATCTACGTAATGCATATGTATAAATCCATGTTTAAGTTGTGCAATGAAGGGTGATGGGGGAGTGGTGTAACGATTCCGTGCAACAGCCCTGACAGCCCTAAAGCGGACATTATTGGACCTTTGATTATATGATTTGCAATCTTGATTCATAACTGCTTTAACTATCTTCTAGGATATTTTGTTGTAATTGAATGTGATTGGGGCTATTGTATAGTCCAGGCAATAGGTAACAGGCCTTGATTTTGTGGCTGAGGTCATTTCACCACAAAAGACACGTTCGATGAGTCCGAGTCGTACGATGGTTGTTGACAGTGGTACCTTGTCGGTTACTTCAGCGTACGCTCGTACCAGTCAAACTTATCTAATAACCCGATTGGCCATTGTATGTTCACCATGTTTGGACGCTACTGCTTGAACCTAAGGTACCAAACTTACCAGTGAAACCCCGTTAACCTTGGTACCTCGATCCACTAAGACTCATGAGCCGGACATGGTGGTATGGGACACCGTGGTCGAGCTGTCGGCCTACGCTGGGGCGACAAGCCTCCCCGTAGTGACCAGTGAGCAACCCAGACTCGTGAGCCGAATACGGTGGTATGGGACACTGTATTCGAGCTGTCGGCCTACACTGATTTGGTGACGAGCCCTTTGTAGTGACCTCGTGCATACTCTGAACCTGCGTAGAGGCGACGAGTCTTTCCGTAGTAATCAGAGTATACACTAGGCCTGTACTGATTTGGCAATGAGCCCATTGTAGCAACCTAGAACCGCAATATCGTATGAGATTTACTAGGACTGACGACCCTAGAATGGATCCTTGTTTGGGAAGTGATATAAGGGAAGTACCTTAGTTTCCCAATCCTGTTGTATGAAAATGACTAATAAGGAACTTGGTAATCACGTTCATGCACCGCATTACGTGTGCGTTTGGCGTTGATGGTCAAGCACTGAGGGAGTGTGGCATGCCGCGATCGTAAAGAGTCGCTGAGGGAGCGTAGGCGAGAGCATGCATCATACATACATACCATACTTGCATTAATAAGAGTACTTAGGGATGTGTGATTTACTGCTTTATCATTACCGCTTGATTAAATTGATAACATGTTAACCTTTGTTTTATTGTTCCACTGAGTTGATCACTCACTCCCACGTTACGGGACGGTGTTGTACACACCAACCAGACCCTGTTTGAGTTTCAGATGATGGCGATGCTTGCGAAGCGGAGCCGGACTTTTATGATGATGAGGAGGGTTTCTCCTTATACAGCTATCAGGCGGGTCTATGTAGACCATCTTCTGATCGACGGAATTACAGGGATTACTTTAGTTTGCACTTTTGGAACACCCATGTATATTCCTTCTGTTCATTTTTGGTGTATACATGTCTATATTTAACCTGGTAACATGTTCATACTCTGGAGATATACAACAGTTTATATATTTTATATATCTATCAGTCTTCCGCTTGCGTAATTTAATTGTCTCTGGAGTATGATATGCTGTTTTGGTATAATCTCATTCATGTTTCAATGCACTCATCATAATCAGCATTAACTATGTTGCATAAGTGATGCGTTGGAACTCGGGAGCTGAGCTTTGCTCGACCCCCGATTTTCAGGGCGTTACACCCTACCAACTGACACTCTATTTTCGAAGGCTCGTCACCGACCCGACTGGGGACCACAATCAGGCTGCGCCGGGGTAGGCCTATTTCATACTCTAGTTGCTATGGAAAGGCTCGTCACCTCAACGCAGTCTCAGAGTATGCTCGAGGTCACTACAAAGGGCTAGTCACCTGATCAGTGTAGGCCAACAGCTCGAATACAGTGTCTCATACCACCGTATTCAGCTCACGAGACGGTGTTGCTCACTGGTCACTACGGGGAGGCTCGTCGCCCCAGCGTAGGCCGACAGCTCGACCACGGTGTCCCATACCACCATGCCCAGCTCATGAGTCTTAGCGGATCGAGGTACCAAGGTTAAACGGGATATCCACTAGTGAGTTTGGTACCTTAGGTTCAAGCAGTAACATCCATACATAGTGAACATACATAGGGTCAATCGGGTTACTTGACGAGCTCGACTGGTATGAGCGCACATCGAATTGATCGACATGAATGCGTAAGCACTCCGCGTGGCCTAACCATTGTCGATAACCAAAGTATGGCTCGGATTCATCGAACACGTCCTATGTGGCGAAACAACCTCACCCACCAAACTAGGATCTGTTACCGATTGCCTGGACTATACCATAGTCCCAAACACACTCCAGATCAATAGCATTTAAATGTAATAGCCAAGACAGCATGTAACAATACAATTAAATAGAGATCCCATGTCAGCATTTCAACGAACACATAGAATACATGTTAACATACATGAGTATTTAATCCACAAATCACATAGTAGTAAAATAGATTACTTGAAGGAAACTGTAACCCTAGAGGAGGGGATTGAGAATCTTATCTCAATACCTTCATTAAGCACATTACATTAAGCATTTTCTCACTCAGGCATTTTATCAAACACTTAGACTACACATATCAACATAGATAACATATGTTGATTATAACATATACTTGGACAGATCCTTCCAACAAAGAGTTGTCACATACACAGCAATCATGTATTTGCATTCCATAGACACGACAGGCACAAATCATAATCCCATATTCATTCAGTCATTTCAACAAACACTTAGACTATACACTATAACATACATGACGTATGTTGGCCATAACATGTATTAGGGCAAACCCTTTCGCCAAGGGGTTGTCGCACACACAACAATCCTATATCCACGATGGATAATCATGTCAAACACGAATCCAAATTCTATACGCATTCAATCATTTCAACTAACACATGGAGTGCACTATACTCAACATAGTTCATATATATCTGTAAAGCCGAAGGAATCTTCGCATTTAGCATGTGAAATGGCACCCAAATCAGTTATAAATCATTAGCCGACATTGAAAGCCTTGAAAACCATAACTTAAACGTTTACAGTCCGCACCTTTCGCCAGTAAACTCGTAACGAACTCATTTTAAACACTAAGTCCTCGTCTACGGCACAACGACAACCTATAACATGAAATAGGTTAGCTATTTCACCCTTTACTCCATCTGAATCCTTAAAACAGATTAGGTTTAGGATTTCTTACCCGAAAATGGAATCAGAATCGTCGAAATAGCGATACGGTAGCGGTGGTTAAGCACGTGGAATGGTGGGATCGAATCCCAGGAACGATCCTTCACACTCTCTCTCACTTTCTCTCTCTTTCCTTCTCTTTCTTCTCTCTTCTCTCTCCTAGGGTTAGAAATTCGTATGGAATGAGAGGGGTGGGTAAAGGCTCTTATATAGGCCCAGAACTGATGGGAATGGCCCTACGGCCAAGGTATACTTAGGTTATAGCCAAAGGGCGATAGTTTCGGTCCAACGGAGCACTTCTTGTGGCCCCTTTTCTGCGTGTGGTCGGACTTAAGCTCCCTAACATTGGATCTAGGTCGAGTTAAGGTTTCGGTCCGATCGGATTTGTGGATCGACCGTGGCGGACCAGTTTCAGTTCAACGATCACCGCCACTCGATCAGGGCCACAAGTACACTGACATGTGTATGAAATTTTCCTTGATCTGAGGGTGTATTTGGGTCATATTCTGACGGTCTGGAACCTTAAAATTGGCCCGCAAACGAACGACCCAGTTTACTTAAATCTGAGTTCAATTTCTAAAGGTATTCGCGCTTCTTACACACTTCGCTACAGGCCCAAGTCGTGCATTTCTAGACACTATCTGGATTTGATTTCCTAGATAGTTGTCAAGCCCAGTAAGGCGGTCATAACCGTATAGCTTCGCGGTCATCGGACTTTCGACGCGCGGTCCAGGTCTGATACGGAGTTTCAATGTGCTACCGAGAGCAACTGGGCTTTGAGATTGATCCTAGGTTTCAGGGTAATGTAGCGTTAACGATTCTACAAGTTTTGGGTCTTACAGTTCGTATTGAAAGCGATTCATGGTAACTTTGCAGTTTATTTAGTTTAGTACTTAACTAAATCATGCCATAATTACGACAGAATAAGGTCCTAGGGCAGTTCTACGTCCCTTTCTGGCACTTTTAATTTGTATATTATTTTAATTATTTTTCTAGTAGTTCGTCATCAAGTCTACTTCATCTCTACCAAATTTCATTTGATTTCGTATTCTAGAAAAATTTTAAAATTCTAAAAAGAACAGCTGTCCAAACTAATGATTCTCGGACAGTTGTCACAATGACCTGTATTTAACTACATTAAAATTTTTATTATATTTTTCACTTATTTTTATATGAAACTAGACTTATCAAGCTTCAATCTGACTTTTGAAACACCTAAATCGGAGTTATAACGAAGGAGATATGACTTTTCGAAGTCGGACGAACATTGCAGAAAATGGGACAGAAAACGGCTGCTGTGGCCCGCTCGGCCCGCTGGCCGGCGATGCCATCGCCACTCGCTGGACCCGGCGGCGATGGCACCCCCCCCCCCCCCCCCCCCCCCCCGGGGTGCCGGAAATGTGCGGGACCCACCTCGGGTCCCCCTCGGTTTGTGTCGTTTGGCCCCCCGAGTCCGTTTGATGTGGTTTCGCTACCCGATATTTTGAAACGGGTGTATTTTTCAATCTGGAATGAGTTACACGACGTGCAATATATGATTTTGGGGTAGGAGAAATTGCTCTATGCAAATAACTTATTTATTTCATGAGATTCAAAAAGGTTAATGGTCAAAAGCCTATTTTATTTATGTATTTACCATTTACAGTAAGTTTTAGTTTTAAGTCTTGTTCTTCATCATTTAAACTTTAGGATTAGTGTCTAATGTGAAAGTACTTAGAAAAATTTGAAGGACAAGGTGGTGAAAGGTGAGATTCTTAAGAAAATGGGTCGAAAAGGAGATTTGAGACTTTGGGATTGAGTTCTGAGAAGTTAATAAGGTGTTATGATCGACTCATTGCCTAAGGATGTCTAACTCTAGGTTGCCAAAAATCCGGGGCGTTACACCCACATACTCTAAAAATTTCCAACTAGTGAAACAAAATCTTCCACACTTTCACTCAATCATGCACAACTAGAGAAACGTTATCTTCCAACACTTTCTCTGCTGTACACTCCAAAAGTGAACGCATGATTAGTTCCATATTTAATTAAATTGGTTTATCATCCAGCTAGTTTAACGATGCTCACACCCAATGAGTCACCACCTCACCCCATTCCACAGTCTACCACACCTTGGAATAGCCGTTACCCTTTGCACTACTTCGACAAGTGGAGGGATGTACATACTCTAGCAGTGATGTTACACGTGGCTCACATTCCACATTAATCATTCATGGATCCACCATAAGTAAACAATCTAACAATCGGATCCTCCAAAATCCATATAACCCACACAAGGGTATTTCCATCAATTCATAAACATAACCCACATGAGTTTCCTCCATTCCATATCAACCGATCATGGATCCATCACAAGAAATAATTCAGCCATATGATCCTCCGGGATCATCAAAATCCATAAATATGGATATTCTACACCAATTCACCAACACAACCCATATGGGTTTCCACAATTCCATGTTACGTTCCCATTTTATGGGGTAAGGGGCTTCCTTTGATGTGGCATCCAAACACATGTCCATGTCCAACAAAGCATGGGTGTACCATGTCTATTCACATAGTATAATATCCATGAAACAAGCATAGCTTTTACATAGTTCCCGTAGGTTGATGTTCACATATATGGTTTCACATCTAAACATCCAAACACACATCATGTAGAATTTTCACAAAAAGTCCAACAATACCACTCAGTTTATTCACATGAAAAACATCACCCCAATATGTACAAACATTACCATGCATAGGCCAAACCAAAACTACTGCACATAGGGTCCATACGTCCAACCCTAGTGGGCGCACCATGCTTGTGTCGACGGTTTAGCTCAGTTCTACGAGTTAACTCGCTGATCTAGACGAATTCATGAATTTCCACATCATAGAACATCAAAATAGTATCCATATGGTCACACGCCCCATCAAGGATAGGTTATCAACATAGATTTCATATAGTTTATGCACCTAACACTACATAGTCTAGGTTTGTGCCTAAACCCGATTCAAACCTTCACCAAATCAAATCCAAACACGAATTTACTCATCCAACATACAATTTACAGCAATATATCATGTTTAAACAGAAAATAAATCAAGAGTTTTGCAATTTAAACAAACAAAAATCAATTATGAAAAAACTAGTTGTAGAAATTGAAAAATCTAAGCTATAACTGTGTCTAAGCTTCAAGGAATTCTTCACCTTTGCCTAACTTGAAACCCTAGCTGAAATTCTCGAGGAAGATGACGTCTATATGAACCACAAAATGCACACGAGCCCAGGAAGAAGGATCCTACACGATGGGCGGCTTGGATGGATGGGGGGCGTCCCTCTCTCTCTCCTTCCTATGGGAAGGGGTGCACGCTCCCTTGTTATAAGGGAGTGGGCGTGAGGCATGTGCTTCTCACTTGGATTGGGTTTCCAATTTTTCTCATTTCCAGCGATTTTTCTTTAAATCGGACTGGTTCATGGTGTCAGGGTCATTGAATAGAGGCAGGATACGTGATTTTCTCGGTGATTTGAAATCTAGATTGGCCGATCTTGAAAATTGGCATGACGGGTGCAAAAACAAACTTAAATCTCAATTAACGGTCCATGCTTGATGATTAGGGCCCAAATTCGGGGGAAATGTGTAGTCATGATAGACAAACAATTGGGCAAAATTTGGTGGTTGATTGATGGTGGAAAAGATTTGAATATGAAATCTCACATGTTGCATCAAAAGGATCTGGCTTTTTTGGCGGTATAGGATCATACATCAGGGTCCAAATTTTGTATGATCTCTTAGTCATATAAAGCCAAGGTGTGTTCCAAATTTGAGTTGCAATTGATGGTGGGAAGTGGGTAAATCAGAATGTCCAGATTTTGAAAGAATTGGTAAGACAAACAACCAAGTTTGCTTGAGAAAAGGCTTATTAAGGCGGGGTTCACACATCTCACATTCGGTATATATGATGGGCAATCTAAGTCGTTCATATGAAGGGAAATATTCAAATACGACTACCCGCTATCTTTCTTCACTCGATGGTCGCTAAAATCAATGGTTAAGGGGCTGATTTGTCAATTGGGTCACTTCTACTATGATCCAAGGGCTGAAATTCGATGTGTATGGTTAATTTATGTTAGGTATGATATAAAATTTTACATTGATCAGATCATGTGAATCATAAGGTCTCAAATCAAGGGTTTTGGTTAAGGGCGTTTATGTAAAAATTTCTGATCTAGTAAATTTATGAAATCTAATGCTTTTATGGGCTTCTAGGCACAATTCTAAGCTATTCTTACAAAAAAACTCATATCAAATCCATTACAGATAAAGAGTTATTCACCAAACAAGTTAAAATTCACATTAATTAATGGAAAATACACATAATAAGCTATGGGTTGAACTTAGGCTAAAACGGTAACATCTGGTATGTTATAGGAATTCTATTGGAATCTACAAATATTTGAAATCAACCTATACACTCGGGATATGTTACGGACCTCTAAATACATGTCACGAAAGTAACCCATATCTTCTTGGCCAATGTTAGAAACATAACGGAGTTGCTTACAGAAGGCTTCATATTGTTGAGCAATCAAGCCATAACTTGATAATTCTCTTTAGTCCAAGTCTTCAATTTCCGATCCTCTGGAGCAGGAGGTTGCCTTCATCCAAAATATAGGTGTGCTACCTCCCAAAAACAACTTGACTGATTGAGCCCATTGCAAGCAATTGTTGCGTTGTGATTCAACTTCACAATTGTGATCAATAATGTATGTGAATCAGAAGTCCTCATAATAGCTCTTGAAGAGAATGCATCTTCCATATTAGCACCTAGACTTAAATCCAATCATGCACAACACCCTGTTGGAACAAAAAATTGTCCACATGAACACTATATGAGCTTGGAGCAGACTACACAAGATCTACAGATACACATTTACGGTGTTATTTCCTTCCACCTCAAAATAGCTCCATAACACCAAATATGTCAACCCTAATGCCACGACCCTAAATCTAGTGTTGGTAATCCGTGATTACTATACACCAAAATTTGGTTGACAGCCTCCGTAGAACTCTGATTTTAGGACTTCCAACTATCACATACTAAGTCCCATAAGCGGGGCTCCACAAGGAGGATTTTTGAAAGTAAAGACGACAAACATTTCATCATATTCAACATATATTACTGTGTACAACTGAGCACATCAAGGCAAAACCAAAACATAAACCATGTCATATTTACTATACCTGATATACATATTCAAGGTATTACAAACAAATATATACACTGATATGCACAAAACAAAAGGACAACTGGAGTCTGTAGCCTCTACTCCTGCAGCCCCCTGCTCTCACCTGTAAAAAAAATTTTAAAAAAAAAAAATAGAAAGGAAGCTTAAGTTACTAAGCCCAGTGAGTGCGTGTGTAATGAAGATGCATGTTTCATGTCATGCTCATATAATGCACAAGCCTGCTGGACCAATAACAATAAAATAAAGATACAATGCATTATACCACTTTTATGTTCCAAATCATGTTTATATACAAAGGTGGGACTTCTACCCACTTGTAACGTACATACTCTTTCAACGTTTCTATAACTTTCCACATTTCCCAATTGGATCACCAAAGTCTGAAACAGAGGTGAGACCCACATATGATTACTACCCACTTGTATAGACTTTTCCACCGTGGTCAACTACAGAGGTGGGACTACATAGTTCACGAGCTAAACTAGTCTAACCCACTTGTGTTGAACCTCACTATCTGCCTAACAGCGAGAAGTCATAAGTCGCTGGCAAAACGATAGTGGACAATTTACGAGCTTGTCACACACAACCTATCTTTGCTTGCCCATAAGTAGGTCAAGTAAAACCTCTCAACCAATCGACACGTGTCGGTGGGAATCGCTGCCTACTTTGGTATTTCGGCATTCCAGCGCTCTGTTCTTCCACCCAGTCTAGGCATTGGTTGCTCCCAATGGTACCAATCGGGGTTTAGGGACTTTCATCTACGGACCCTCTAATCATGTCCTGTTGAATTACACATTTTCGGTGTGGTGTCCAACTCAAGTCATAACAAAGTATATTTCATCGCATTTACAATCACCGTATGCATGAGTCCACACACAAGCACAATATATCATGTTTTTCAAGACAAGCAAAGGATGAACTTCCTCATGTGGTCTCTTCATGAATTTTAAGTTTCTTATAGGGGTCTCATGTGATGCATCTTGTATCTAGACGGTTCACGTACTAATCATAAACACATCGTCTGTCGCAACACAACCCACTATGATCACCATACCATGATATGAATCATTCACTTTCAATCATACAATGATACAACAACTATGAACCATGCATATGATATGCAAATGACTTAGTCAATCTAAATCCAATCCGGGATTCATTCTGCTACATGACTTCATGCCACAAGTATGGTTTTTCTCAAGAAGTAACTACATCAAAAGGAGGAAGGATATTTCTTTTAAACGTTTTGTCAAAACTTTGTAAGGGACAGCGAGAAACCGATGGCAATACGTATGAATTTAAATAAAACTAACTCATATCTATCATCCAACCTTCCATTAATAATCTCACTAACTAAATCAGAAAAATCCAGCAATAGCCTAACCCTAAATGAAAATCCAGCAATCACCTAACCCTAAATCAGAAATTCCAGCAATAACCTAACCCTAAAGCAGAAAATTGAGCAATCACCTAACCCTAAATGAAAATCCAGCAATCACCTAACCCTAAATGAAAATCCAGCAATCACCTAACCCTAAATCAGAAAATCCAGCAATAACCTAACCCTAAAACAGAAAATTCAACAATCACCTAACCCTAAATGAAAATCCAGTAATCACCTAACCTTAAATCAGAAAATCCAGCAATAACCTAACTCTAAAGCAGAAAATTCAGCAATAGGGTTTTCAAGGAAACCCCAACGCACATATATGCGTGCTCCTAATCGATGCACTCACCTGTAACTATCAGAGGATTGGCTCTCAACCTCAGCTTATATTTCCTTTTCTTCTTCTTCTTCTTCTCAAGTTCACACTCAACAAGAAAGAGAGTGCTGGAAATGGGATGTTGAAAGAGGTCTTTTTATGTTTATGGACTTGAAATTTGTTTTAAAATTAGTTTTTGTCTAAAAAGAAGGTTTGGGAGGTGTTTTGTGATGTTTTTGAAAAGTGTAGGCTTGTGATAACAATATAACAATGTTATTTAAGTAATTTGAACTAATTTGAACTAACGTATTCCAAGGATTTTAAAAACATCGAGGTCATTTGAGTTATTTTATCAAAATATACATGTGCATATCTAATCATAACTTACAATCCGGGTGTCCTATTGACATGTCGTTTGCGCCAGTAACTCCGTAACTCGACTACGGTCACAACAGTTAGGCTCTCGGACCTAACGGATTTCGAAAACTCGATGGTGGGGCTCCGCCAGATAAAATAAGGACATAATTGTCATTCCTCAGATTGTTTCATTTTAAGTCCGTATCTTAAAATTCGGACATCAGGTTGAAATACGGCTTGCGGCTCAATAACAAAACAACATTATGATCAAGCCAAAACATTATCGGGGCCAATGGACCTACAGTCAACGGCTATCCAGTGTTCAAACCAGATTTCGGGGCCTCGGGTCTTACACCTAACCCAACATGTAGTCCATATAGGAGAAAAAGGATGCAATCATATCCAATAGTGTTTCAATTACGCTAAAGGAGATTGAATAGTGCTAAATACACGGATATGCACATCGCATGGTGTATATCTCAAAATAGAAGAAAACCCCAAAGATACTCAGTCAATCTAGCAAAAACAATGATCGATCTCCATAAAAGCTCAAATACTCCTTCAAATCAGTGAAAAAGGGAGCTAAAAATATTCTCAGAAATCAACCGAATATACTCCAAATACCTAGTTTAGGACTGTAGGGTACGGTTTGGGAAAAGCCAAAAATGGTAACTGACAACCAGCAGTGAAAACTCCACAAATCCCCAAAATTGATGCAACAAAAGGCTATTGATGAGTAGTTAGGGTAAAACCAATCCACCCTATGTTGGATTTACAACGAATCATCAATCGATTTGCATGAAATCTTGAAAAATCATGATTTGGGGCCATTTATCGCTAGTACGAAGATTGACAAAAAACTTAAATCAGTCCAAAAAATTCTACAAAAGTCAAGATTGTTCAGATCATACCCTTCTTGATCTACTATGTTCGTATTGACGGTACAGTTATTGACATCAGCCGTACAAATGCTGATGTTAGCAAGGCCCTATAGCAACGATCAAGTTAGAAATATGTAGAATCTCTCTTTGATAACAAGTTGATATTCAAGAACAAGAAAAGAGGGCAGAAGATTAAGAAGAGAAGGAAAAACGAGAGAAGAGATGAAACATGGGGAGGGATTGGATTAGTCTATCATTGTGATAAACTAGTTTATTTAAAATAGCAAGAAGAAGGAAATACAACAGTGTCACTAGGGGGTAAAAAGACTAAAATACCCCCTTACAATATGACTAAAAAAAATCTTTCTATAGTTCTAATGATCTTATATTAGCGATTCCAATGACCGGTCGTGAAGTTATGCCCAATAGAAGTTGTAGTGCGAGATAAGAAGTTTTTGCCCTATATCAGACCTTTTGGCCTTGGTTCTTTTGATCCTGACACTTCATAAAGTCACACACGATCTGTTCTACATCAATTTCGGAAAATAAAACAAAGTTTAAGATAATAAACATGGGTGCTCACTAAATAGGAGGAAATTTCATGAAGGCAATATTTCATGACAATTTCATGAAATTAAGGGCCTTTTTGGATGGAAGTAAATTAGGGGAAGCATTCCGTTTACATTGACAAGGCGTATGCACTTAGTTGGGAAGTAGAGGATGTTGTGGCAAACTATTTGCCTTTGCATTTCCTTCCTCAAAAGGGAGTACAACCTTTTTCCTCAAAAAGTCAAATGGAGAGAAAAGAGTTTGCTTTTATATGACAGTTTAAATGGCAGTTTTAGAGGGAAAAAGGTTTCCCTTTGTGGGATTGCAATCCAAACAGTTTTAAATCCATTCTTTTGCAAAACAAATAGGTGCAAAGGGTTTGCTTCCCCTAGTGTTGATGTTAGTTTACCTCCTGCTCATGCCACATTTTTGCTTTTGCTTGTATTCTTTTAGTTTACCTTCAATCCAAACAGGCCCCAAGTATAATCATGCACACTTTTAAACATGCATAACACGTGGTTAATTCTCTCTCTCTCTCTCTCTCTCTCTCTCTCTCTCTCTCTCTCTCTCTCTCTCTCTCTCTCTCTAATAATTGTTTATTCATTTTGTATCCTTGCAGATGCACAAAGTGTTGCTTCCATATTTTGTTGCCTTGATTGTGACACCTTCAACCCATAGCCTTGAAGGAACATTGATGGTATGTTAAAATTTCTATACCAATCTATTTCATAAAATCTTCTAAGAAGTTTTTTATTTTTATTTTTTATTTTTTATTCCAACATCTTAACCAAACATTAGCGAAATATTACTACATTATCACCTCATGGGCACATCTAACTATTGAGTTTTCAAATTTAGGATTTTATAAAGCATTACCTTCTGCATGTATCCACCTATTCTTTTCTTTTTTTTACTTTTTGAATTCATGATGTTATTATAAGTTTTATTGCGTTCAATAATTGAATGATATTGAGCTGTACAACTCAGTTGCAGGCTAATTGACGGCCAGATCTTTAATGTAATATATTCCAACCTTATATTGTAAATTAGAACTTAAGCTTAGATCCTCATTGGCTAAAAGATAATTTTGTCCCTGGACATATTACTTAAAATTCTTGAGGAGATAAAATGCCTAATTCTCATTATTTAAAGATCTAATAGGCAATTGAGAATTCTTGTTTCTAATGGATAGGCAAAACAGTTGAAGCTGACTCGAAATAGCTAAGACAAGGCTATGATGGTGATGGTGATGATGATTAAAAGTTGGCATGATGTTCAATAGATGATAAAAATTCAAACAGCCCTTATTGCAGTTTGGAACAAACACTTCACTGCTACCACACTCAAGTATGCTCTTGCTTCCCCTCGAGCTTTGTTCAACTAATTTTTGTACTTAGTTTCTACCAGAGGCTTCTTAGCTTCATGCAATCCAACAATCTGTAGAACTCGGGAAATATTAACTGGTAGAGGTCAATAAATTAAGCCTCCTGCTAGTCATATCTATATGTTACATGTGACATCTCTAGTGGCCCCCCTATGCATGAGAATTGATGATTCCAATCTATTTTGAAAGTCAAAGGCTTAATTTCTAACATTGCAAGTGTTCTCAAGCATATAGAGAGTTCACTTGGACTTAGCTCCATATCTTTATTAGACTCAGATACCCAAGGTTCCAAAGGTTCATGATCTCAACTTTCTTCCACTGATAAATATTGAAGCTTACAGTGGCAGACACATCAATTTGAACAACACAATATCATGAAAATTCTGAACTAGCATCAACCTAGGAAATTTTTTTTATAGGCTAACTAGATTCATTAAAATAAGGCAGAGGAAAAGAATCCCAATACAAAGGAAAGGGTTAGAAGTCCTTGGAAAAGCTAAATCGCAAAATAGGGGTTGGATCGGAAGATTAAGGGGCTAAGAAAATGTTTAAACTGCCAATTAGAGATCTAATCTATTTGAGAAAGCAATCTAAAATCTAAGGATATTCTTTATCTCTTTGATCTAACATTTAAAACACATGTAATATCTCTTGCTTATGCACGTTGGTTTAGGACTCACGTGTGCTTTTCACAAAGCTTTAGACTTATCTCTCCAAGTTACCACCTAGTTTGCGAACTTTCCCCAAACCCGAAAGAGGGCCAGATGTCTCCTTTGGGCTATAACACATGCTTCAAGCCTTTCCCCAAACCCGAAAGAGGGCCAGATGTCTCCTTTGGGCTATAACACATGCTTCAAGCCTCCTACTAACAGCTCTGAGTGACAGCATAGCCACACGTCCTCTGGAGAGAAGCCACTTCGTCTCTCACTTCTAGTACACACACACACACACAATTAATGCCCTATCCCCACATGTCAAGACCTTGCTAACTTCACCTCAAAACGTAATACTCCAAGCCTGAGGTCCAGCACCAAAGCGACCTTCCAAATCCCGCTCCATTATACCTACACCAGTTGTATCCAAAGCTTACATTGCCACCCCCACTTAACCCCATCGAACCCCCCCACCCGGTGTTTAATGCCCTATCCCCATGTGTCGAGGCCTTGCTAGCTTCACCTCAACACGTAATACTGATGCAGGACACATGATTTAATGCTAGCATGCAACACGGAGATTATGAAAGAGTCTATAAAGTAATTTAATTAACAAAAGATGATACCCCACCACATAATTAAGAGTAAGCAATATGAATTAAAATATGATTTCATACGCATGCATGCTAAGAAATCACATAAATTAATTAAAACTAAGCCCGGTGGAAGGATAGAATTTCCAATTTAGCATAGGCATGTTCCACACTCAAGGGATGGACTTGTAGATTCTATGATTAGGGTTAGGAAGGGGAAAATCTGAAAATTGAAAAATTAAGATTTTTTTAGAATTTGGGGAAAAGATGAAATTATGGCTAAATTGAGTGAATTGGTTAAGGGGATTGATGGATTTATGCAATGTTTTAAATATCGATGATATTGGCCGATATATCCCACGATATATCTTGTATCCCACCTGTGCGATACGAAATGCACTAGTAGTGCCAATATATCCCACATGTTCGATTCAGTGAGCATTTTCAATTTCCGATCCATTTTTTTGTTGAAATTATGTTAAATTAGTGTCAAATGGTTATAAATCTATTGGTTTTTCATGTTTTGCATGAAAAATCATGGAGTTGGAGCTTTGATTTCGATATCCATTGGTTCTTCATGTTCTCCATGTTTTTTTGTTGTTTGTTTTTTTTTTTTTTTTTTTTTTTTTTTTTTTTTTTTGTTTTTTTGAAATATTTCTTCAACTATCTATCAATTGAGACTAATTTTGAAGTATTTGGGAGCATTTGATGAAATGGTAATCACATACACTCTAATTTCGAAATTTGAGTTTAGGTGGTATAATTTGGAGAAAATTGTGGAAATTTCGAAAATTCCCAAATTGCTTGCAATGTTGCACTCCAAACATGAAATCAAGCATGTATGATATGAGGGCTGATCTACTGATTTGTTTAGTCCTTATCAATTTTTTAGAAAATAAAATTTATTTAAATATTGTCTTTCCGAAATTTCCTTTCAACCAACTATCAATTGAGACTAATTTCGAAGTATTTAGGAGTGTTTGATGAAATGATCATCACTTACACTATAAATGTTATTCATTCAATTTGAGTACAGTTGCATTAGTTCAATCAGATAGTGCATAGCTTAGGACCCTATACAAAGGAAACCTATTATGTGCACTTTATTTTGAGATGTTATGATTTAAAAGTGAGTATTAAGAGCTCTTTTTAACAATCCCTGAAGTTTCATTGAAAAATTCAACCATTTTCCTCATGTTTCCCAAAAAGTGCGATATGTATATATATCCCAAGGATGCGATATGTAACGCAATACCAATATTTCGAACACTGGTTATGATTAGGATCCATTGGTGTATCGGCAAGCTTAGCAACAAGAATATATGTTTTTGTAAGTAAATCTAGGTTATATTTCCATTATGAAAGATTAACTCCTTCGTTTGATCTTACAATCTCTATCCCTAAGAACTGTTGAAGATGACCCAAATCTTTTGTCAAAAAAGATGTTGAATACCTATGGCTACAATGTTATCAACATACACAACTAACACAATCAACCCAGATGCACCCTGTCGTATGAAGACTGAGTGATTATCCCGACTCCTCCGTAACCATAGCCTAACACATGACCATGGCGATTGGTTTAGCTCATTGATCACCCTAAGAAGCTTGTACACTTTATTTGACTCCCCTTGAGTAACGAACCTAGGTGGATGCTCCATATAGACTTCTTCTGTGAGATCTCCATTAAGAAATGTGTTTTTAACATCAAGTTGGAATAAGGGCGACCATGATTAACTACAGCTAGGAGTAACGTGGATGGAGTTGAGCTTAGCAATTAGAGAGAACACTTGGTGTAATAAACTCTAAGAGTTTGTGTGTATCCCTTAACAACCAATCAAGCTTTCGATCTTTTGAATGTTCCATTAAGTTGAAATGAAATGGCATGCACCCACTTGCATCCAACAACACGCTTATTGGCCAGAAGATGGGTTACCTTTCAAGTATCGGTACGATGAGGTGCAACCATCTCTTCTTCCATGGCTTGTGCCCACCCCTCACAAGACAAGGCTTCCTGATATGACTTGGGAACAAAGTGAAAGGAAAGTGATAATGCAAATTTGTGAAATTTGGGAGACAAACAATGACAAAAGACAAATCTAACAATGAGATATTCAGTGCAAGAACATCTACCTTTCCTTTGTGCAATAGGAAGATCAAAATAATCATGAGGTACGAGATTAGAAGGCCCAAAAGAAGATATGGTGGATGGAAAGTCATGGACAACTTCACTATCTCTCTTTTTCTATTGTGAATAATCCGTGAGAGTAGGAAGAAAGTAGTTGGATTTGATGGGCGTCTATAGTAGGAAGAGGTACTAACACCGTTGAAGAGGATTGATAGTCTTCCATTGCAAGCAAGGTATTCAATAGCGGTAATGGCCACCGTCATTTCCGTTACGATATGGGCCATAACAATCGGGCAAAAAAACACAAAATAATAATAATAATAATAAATAAATAAATTTGTAATGTCCTCGTAATGTGTAATGGTATCCATTGGTTACCATCATGTAACAATTGTTAAACAACCATTTTTTGGATCCCATGATTGCAAGAGTTTCACCTTCCTCTGAAAAGAATGTTGTAGATTTAAAGAAGCTAACATTGGAACACATGATAATGTCGTAGATTTAAAGAAGGTAACATCGACATGCATGATCTGTTTACAAAAACTAGGACTAACATCTATAACCTCTGGGATATCCAAGAAACACACATTATATTGTTTGGGGATGTAAATATATATATATATATATATATATATATATATATATATATATATATATATATTGACCGCATTCCATGGACAAAGCACACGCACCCAAAAACTTTAGGGGGAAGAGAAATAATGGTGTCTCAAAGAACAAAATAGAATGAGGTGACTAACCTACTAGAATAGTGTAAGGTCATTCTATTAATTAGGTAGCATGCAGTTATAATGGCATCACTCCAAAAGACCATTGGAATGTTCATATGAATGAACAACACATGAGTAACTTCCAACAGGTGAAAGTTTTTCCTTTCAGTAATGCCATTTTGTTGCGGGGCGTGAGCACATGACGTTTGATATATACTTTTTTGCATTGGTAGACTTAAGTACACACAAATTGGAATTGAATTGATTCTGCACCTCCTTATGAAACATTTTAAAAGTAGAAAATAACTCAAATTGATCTTTTATTAAATGAAGCCAAGTCATTCGAGAGAAATCATCAATATAATAATAAAATACTTATATCTTGACATAGCAGAGACTTGAACATAACTCCAACATTTGAATGTGCTAAAGCAAATGGAACTTTACTCCGCTTTTCCACTCATGGAAGAAAAGAGACCTTATGTGTTTGCTCAACTCATACACCTCACATCCTAACTGTGACACACTGGACAATGACAGAACAATACTATGTGAATTTGTCATAAAAGATCAAGAGAAGAAGCAAGAGAGAGAGAGAGAGAGAGAGAGAGAGGTTAGGGTTGGAAATCCCCACCCTCTTGCTTTTATTAACTCAAGTCAGAAAATCAAAATACCAAAAATACCCCTCGATACAATTAATAATAAAGCCCCCAAGAATATAAGGTATGTGTAACCAGAGGAACTAAATGATAGAAAAGGAGGATTAGGATCATCCAGCCCATGTTAATCAACTTCAACAACCTCCAAACATGGAATTTCTACAAATAAGTACCCAAGTTTAACCATTGATAATCTTAGAATTCTTTTCTTCATTGTTAATGTGGTTCTATTAGTTGTTACTTTTTTCAACTTTGCATGTATGGTAGGTTTCTTTCATGTAGATATACAACTTATTCATTTGCTAAATATTGATAATTACATCTTTTTTCCTCTTGAATGTAGCATTCTTCTGCATGTGCATATAAGTTGATTTACAAACAATAGAATGACATAAATAGCATAGTTGATTTTACAGGAATATCTTTAAATTTTTTAAGAAGCAAATATGCACCTAACCATGACGTTAGTTCCTTAAGTACTTCTATTTTGTCTTGTATCTAGCTTTATATTGTAGGTTATCTCGAGCTTCTTGACTTTAATCCTACATCTCTTCAAAAATTATATTGTTTTCTTCTTCCTAGATGAAGAGTCCTTGGCTTCAGTACACGACTAGATGAAGTTATTAAAGTCCCTTAATATACATTGATACACGATCTTGTAGCAAGTGGTTGCTTGACATGGTATCAAAGCGTAAGGTCTTGTGTTCGAATCCCAGGAGTAGAAAATATGCCTCCCTAATATATTCTCCCACGGGAGGCCATTTATGGTGTGAGTTGTGAGTGTCCCTCCACCATTGCCCAGTATGTTCCCGTGCGGAGTTCCACCCTACATGTGTGGGGGAGTGTTAAAGTCCCTTGATATACATCGACATGCCATCATCTAAAAGCTCAAGCTTTTAGAGCAAGTGGTTGTTTGACAAAAGTAACAATCTAGTGATCTCTGAGCATGAATGGAAGACGAAACAGTTCTCTCAAGAATCATGGAAGTCCTATTTCTTTATTTTTAATGTGGTTCAATTTTCTGTTATTTTTTCCATCTTTCCACGCATTTAGGTTTTATTTCATGTTGTTACAGCCAGTGTTCGAGTTGTCGGTATCGCTACAAGTTTCGCTGGCCGGAGATAAAGATATAATATCGTTATCGCCGATAATATCGCCGATAACTGGAAATGCAAGAAAATAGGGGAAAACATGGAGAAAATGGTGAAATTTTTTAGTAAAATTTCAGGACATGCCTAAATACACATATTTACATATTCATGAATGAAAAAATTGTAAAAAGAATGCATTAAATTAAAAGTTTCCATTTAATGAGGGCCAACAGGCATGCGTTGTTGTAAGAAATCACTCAAATAGTAACCAAAATGAGTTTATATAATACAAATGCAGCTGACAAACAGTAATTAAAATATGTAAAAGTAAATGAACTCAAAGATGCCAAATCAAGGATGGATTAGATTATCCAATCCATGTGGCATTTGATACTCTGGCTGTGTATGACACTTGATACCTAGCATTTGAAAATGGTACATGTGGCAAATTCTAACATAATCTAAACCGTATTTTTCCTTCATCAAGATCTGTGTGACCTAATCAAGAGGTTGGATGGCAAAAAAAAACATTACAATGGCCCTGTGAAGTTTTTAATGGTGGGCATTTAATCACCACTGTTTCCCTTAGTGTGGTCCACCTAAGATGCAGTCATGTAGATCTGTCTTATTTTGGACTCATGCCTTAAAATTATCTATCAAAATAAATGGACGACATTGATAAAATATTTATCATTATGATGGCCCTACATAACATTGACCCATCAATCCACGGATACAAACAAGTGACACATGTGCACCGTATAAATCAGTACGCTTATCGTACTGAGTCAACTATGTGGGGCCCATTGTGATTTATGTATTTTATCCACCCCATCCATCCATTTTACAAGATAATTTTAAGGCTTGATCACAAAGATGAAGCATATCCAATGCTCAAATGGACCACACCATAGGAAACAATGTGAATTCAACATGCCTACCATTGAAAAATCATTAGGGGCCAGAAAAGTTTTGGATCCATGTCATTTTCGTATTTTACCTTCATCCATCTCCGTGTGATCTTATGAACAACTTGGATGACAAATTAACACCACTGTGTGCCATAGCGCCTAGGAATGCTTCAACGGTAGGAATCATTGGGCCCACTACCTTGGCGGTGTGGTCCACCCTAGCTTTGGATCTGCCTCATTTTTGGGTTCACTGCCTAAAATGATCTGGCTAATTGGATGGACCATGTGGATATAACACATACATCATGGTGGGGTCCATAGAACTTGGTGACGTCCACTGAAGTTTACACCCGCACACCACGCGAAAAGGAAGTGGATTGCGTACCGAGTAACTCAATATGCTAAGCGTACTGAGTAAACTCAGTGGGGTCCACCGTGATTTATGTATTTTATCCACTCCATCCATCCATTTTAATAAATAATTTTTGGGCTTGAGCCTAAAATTGAAGTATATCCAAACCTCAAGTGGAACACATGAAATAGTGTAAATTGAACATCTACAGTTGAAAATTTCTTGTGGGCCACAAAAGTTTTGGATCAAGCTTGTATTTGTGTTTTCCCTTCATCCATGTTTGTGTGATCTCATGAACAGGTTGGATGAGAAATAAACATCACCGTGGGCCCAATAAATGTTTCAACGGTGGAAGTTATTATTCCAACTGTTTCCAATGGTATGGTCCACTTGATCCTTGGGTATGCTTAAATTTTAGTATTAACCCCTAAAATAAGATGGAAAAACGGATGGACGGCGTGGATAGACCAGATACATTCACGGTGGGCCCAACAGAGTTTACTCAGTAGATAATAGCGTACTGAGTAAGTACGCAATCTGATTTACCGTAAAAATTGACGCGGTTTATATACTGTCCGGTTGAGTAGGGAGACTCACTACACGTCACCAAGTTCTGTGGACCCCACTATGCTGTACGTGTTGTATCCACAGCGTCCATTCATTTGGAGATATTATTTTAAGGCATTACGCAAAGAACAAGGCAGATCCAAAGCTTTAGTGGACCACACCACAGAAAACAGTGGGAAGATTGACGTACACCGTTGAAACATTCCTAAGGCCCACCATGATGTTTTATCGAAATCCAACCTGTTTAAAAGTTAACAAAGAGATTAAAGAAGGGAAAACACAAATATCAGCTTCATCGAAAACTTCTGTGGCCTTCAGAAGTTTTTAATGGTGGTGTCACTCTCCCCACTGTTTTCTGTGGTGGGGTCCACTGGAGTTTGGATGTGACTCATTCTCTAGGTCTCATGCTAAAATGATCTCTCCAGATGGATGGACGGCATGGATACAAAACATACATCATGGCGGGGCCCACAACACTTGATGGCGTCACTTCAGTTGCAGTCTCGCTACTCGACCTATCAGTAGCCAATCCGCGCTCGTAAAAACTCGTCGTGAGGCCCTTCTCGAAACGAAAGAGGGTTTCGGAAGGGAACCATTGAAACCCTAAAATTTCAAAAGAAACTCTCTCCAAATCCCTATTCTTCAATAGATTCTTCGCCGAAATCATCTATAGGTTTGAAATTTTTAAGTATTCGAAGAAAAAAAGTGGAAAATAGAGATTGGATGGCACTTACGGCACACCGATCAATCAATTGGCCCACCGCAATTTTCGTTCACGATCATCTTCTACGATGGGCCCTCCTCTTCTACAGGTACGGAAATCCGCAAGTTTCCCCTTTTTTCTTCTTTTTTTTGGGGATATTTTGCGTATTTACTCAACGCCGATGTTATCGGTCCTTTTGTCGTTGAAAATGGGTTTTTCGCTACAGTTAACCCGCGATTTCTCGTTGACAACTGGACTTTTCGCAAAAAAAACGATAAAATCACCGAAAAATCTGCGATATTAGAAAGAGAAACGAAAAAAGGGAGTTTCGGTGTCGGAACTCCAGCGATACCGAAATTATCGGCGATAATTCGATAATATCGCCGATAATTTAAACACTGGTTACAGCTTGTAAGAATGATATATTTGCTAAATGTTGACAACTATCTGCTTTGCCTCGATAACTTTCATTCGCATGTAGGCATACAGTACATTTTACTCTTAGTTTACTATCATTATTTTTTTCTTTTATTTGCAGGCTGGCAGGGATCTTAGATTTCTAAGTTTGTCAATGACTGGATGCTTCACTTTTGGTGGCCTTTTACTAATGGTATGAGATCTATTTTCCAATGTTTCAAAATTTCTATTGAACATCATCATCATTTAAACCGCATCCCGTCTCTTACATTTCTATTTGTATTCCTTCTTTAGACCATTTATCTTGATTTTGTGGCCTTATTTCTTTCTTATGAGCAATTAGGACCTTAGGTAAGTAGGTGACGATTTTTTCGTTCCACAATCTCATTTTGCTGGGTATGAGGAAATGTATCTGTAACTCAATTCCATGATTTTGCAGGTAGGTGTGAAACTCTGCTGACATGTATTCTCCTCCATTATCGCTATGTAGAGTTTGGATATCGGTCTGGAATTGATCTAGTACCCATTTAAAGAAAGACTGAAATGATGAAATGTTTCATGAGAAATACCCAAGTCGTTTGAGATACATCATCAATAAAAGATACGAAATAAAGGAATCCAAAATAATGCAAAAAAGGAGCCGTCCATACATTAGAATGAACAAGTGAAAAAGAGTACTACAACATTTTTTTCTCACTAATGAGAAAATGTATTTCTATGATGCTTCAAGAGCTCACAGTAGTCACATAATAATGAACCACAACTAGTAGATGTTGGTAAAAAGCATATTTAGAACTTGAATCAAAGGGTAACCAAAACAACAATGCCACCTACAAAGTTCTTTATTCATACTAAGAATAATAGTTTCTTGAGATCTCGTTTGAGAATCAAAGGTTAATGTCCCCTTGCTCTTCACCCCATCATCAATCACCTTCTTCATTTGGAGGTACTAAAAATTATTACGATCTAGGAAAATGGTTACAAAACATTTTAGGTTTTGTTAAGGGCATTAATAGATAACTAGTTTGTATTGTGATTTGGAACAAGAAGGACAGTGCAAGGAGATTTGTGAAGATGAAGGAATGGCACTTTTTCTTGTAATGTCTATGAAGGTGCCATTCGTTACCTTCACTTTGCCATGTGCAAAGTAAGTGATGGAGGAAAAGAGCTTGGGTGTACTGGACATCTGATTGGTAGCACTTGAGGTTATCACTTAGGGACTACTAGTAGAAGTAACATGAAGGGCAAAAGACGTGGTACTTGTTTGCATAAGTGAAGGAGAACATCAACTTCATCCAATAATTAAAATGTCATCATCTAAAAAAAAAAGGGATATGAGTCTCTTGCAAGAAAATAAAATAAAATAAATAAGCTAAGCATTTGACTAGCATCTGCAAACAATCCTCAAGTTGAGGTCCTATTCCTGAAAGTCACCATCAACTAAAAGGGTGAGCTTGAGAGCTCAATGAGTATATCCCAATGCAATTATAAAAAAATTAAAAAAAAAAAACCATTCACATTCCAAATGATCCTAATTAAATAAAATGTCATTAAAAAGGTGACATGCATGACATAACACATAACCATTGCATTTTTGTACAGAAAGTAGTCGTTAATAATCGATACATTTTCATATAGAAAGCCATCACTAATAATCAACACATATTAAAATTTTCAATAATTTTTTGTACAAAAGCCATGACTAATAATCAATACAAATTAAATTTCAAATTACCAGGCCATTTGAACCAGTTGGCCAACACCTTTCAAACCCACTCAGCTTGCATAAGGGGTTATTGCACCCACCCGGCCTCGATCAATGAGTGATTATTGGTACGTTAGCTGGTCAAACTACTGTTCTACCCGGCCAACGTAAGTGGTCTATTTCACCCACCTGGCCTTGATTAATGTAGGTTCTAAAAGGTACCAATTGAGGTTCCGTGACTTTCAATCCAAGGGTCTCAATCACCCCACTTATTTACGCTTTAGGGACTTTCAACCCAAGGGACTCAACTGCTCTACTTACACTTTAAGGACTTTTAACCCAAGGGACTCAATCATCTACTTATTTACTAGCGTTCCAAGAATAGTTCATAATTTATTTATTTTTTAATAAAACATGCCTGATCATTTCTACTCTAACTAGGGAATCTTGAAATTGTTGAACATGTGGTTTGCAAATATTGCCCAACAATAATTCACAAACTATCTCCAATTATCACTTCTTCTTTTTTTTTCTTTTTTTTTTGAACCGACAATAATTCACAAACATGTTCTGAAAATTCACAAACTATTTTCAGAGATCCGCAATTGCTTTCTGACTATCACAAATTTGGAGAACTCGTACATGTATCAAAACAAAATAAAATCTAGAAATGCATGATGACCAAATGCATCACAATCTAGAAAATCTGTATATGTATCTCAACATGGTGAAATCTAGAAAACGCATGATGATAGATGAATCACAAATCTAAAAAATCTATACACATCATAACAAAACAAAATCTAGAAGATGCATGATGATAGATGAATCACAAATCTAAAAATTCTATGCACATCATAATAAAACGAAATCTAGAAGATGCATGATGATAGATGAATAGAAAATCTGAAAAACAGTGAGATATACTCAGCTTAAACCAATTCCTCTCTCGCTCACATTTCCCTTTTTTTTTTTCTTTTGCAATTAGGGTTTTAACACTCTAAATACTTGTGTGTGCGCGCGCGCGCATGTGCTTGCATGTGTGGACGCGTGCGTACATGCATGTGCGCATGTGTGCGTGAGTTTGCATGTGTATATTGTGTGTTTTTATTATATTTATATCTACATATATTTGTTTAAAATTTTAGGATCGCTATATTCTACCCTCCTTGAAAGGAATTTCGTCCTCGAAATTTAATACGCCTATCATGCGAACAAATGAGGATACTTTTTTCTGACCTTTGTCTCTTACTCTTAGGAAGTTTCCTCCACATCGTGATGTCACCACTGGACTTTCACCAAGGGTATCACCTACGTCCCAAGCACTTGATCCTTCCTTCAAGAATGTGGATGGGCTGCTTGGCGTTCGAAGCATCATCTATAATCTCTAAGGGATGCCAATCAATGATGTGAGAAGCATCTGGCTTGTACTTCCTTAATCGACACAGAGTTGTACACGAGTCAAACCGAGTCGAGCTTGGCACAACTCGACTCGACTCAGCCAATAGCTGACCCCAGCTCGAACTCGGCTCGGCTCAGTCCTCGAGCCTGACTGGCCAGCTTGACTTGGTTCAGCCAGCAGCTCGGGCCAGTTCGAGCCTGTGCGACATTTTCTCGAACACATTGGGTGCACCTTCAATTTCTCACAGTATGGAA
Source organism: Magnolia officinalis (assembly GCA_021015155.1). NCBI lineage: Eukaryota > Viridiplantae > Streptophyta > Magnoliopsida > Magnoliales > Magnoliaceae > Magnolia > Magnolia officinalis. The sequence continues at coordinate 82,796,539 of JAJHSJ010000002.1, read as the reverse complement.
AACAGCAATAACAATTTAAAGGTATTTCATCAAACACTCGATAGGCAGCATCAAAATCAAAATACGAGGGTAGTTTTATCATGTAAAGTTTTTTTTTTAGTGATTTGTTTCATATCCATACCTTCCTCGCCACCAGCCAATCTCGCGAAGAATGTATGCACCCAAAAACATACTTCGTTGAGTCATTTCATCAACACTTGGTGAGCAACGTCAATATCTAAATAACCGAGTCACCGAACTAATTCGATCCGAGTTCGATTCGAGTTGAGGTTCGATCTGAGTTGATTCGAGCTTGGACAAGCTCGAACTCAGCTCAAAATTTTTTCGAGCTCCACAAAAATCAGCTCGACTCAGCTCGAACTCAGTTTCAAACCGAGTCGAATCGAGCTTTTTCGAGTCGAGTCGAGCGAGTTAACCGAGCTAACTCGGTTCGTGTACAGCTCTATCAACACATACAAAATATTGTGCACACTATCCAACTGAGGTGGCAAGGCAGGCATATAAGAAACAACACCGACTCTCTCTTGGATCTCAAACGGACCAATGTACTTGGGAGCTAACTTCCTCTTCTTGTTGAATCTCATCACACCCTTCATTGTTGAAGCTTTCAAGAAAACATGGTCATTAACAGAAAACTCTAAACTCCTCCTATGGTGATCGGCATAGCTTTTCTGGCAACTCTGGTTTGTAAACAATCTCTAATTATGGCAATCTTCTCTATTGTCTCCTGCACTAACTCCGACTTGAGAAAAGTGCTCTCTCCTACTCTACCTAGCAATTAGGAGATCTACAAGGCCTCCCATAGAAACCCTCATACGGTACCATGTTAATGCTCGACCGGTAACTATTGTTGTAGGCAAATTCTATCAGTCACAAATATTCATCCCAAACTCCCCTTGAAATCAAGGAGACAAGCAAAGAGCATGTCCTTAAGAATCTGGTTCATTCGCTCAATTACTTGTCAGTCTGCGGATGAAACGCCGTACTAAAATCAAGCGCCATCCCTAATCTTTCTAGAACTCTTCTAGAATCGAAATGTAAACCTAGAATTTTGAATCTCGATCAATACAATATAGAGTCTACACAGCTCATTTAGGGAGTAGGTAGCACTTATGGGGAGAAAATGTGCCGACTTGGTCAATCGATCAATGATGACCCAAACGGTATCATAACTGTGGCTCATCTGTGGCAACCCATAACGAAATCCATAGTCACGTATTCCCACTTCCATTCTACAATTAGTACGGGCTGAAGCTTCTCTGCTGGCCTCTAATGCTCTGCCTTTACCGGCTGGCATGTGAGACATCTAGAAATACTCGGCAATCTCCCTCATCATGTTATTCAACCAGTACTGCCTACACACATCGTGATACATCTTATCTCCCAGGTAGATCATGAATCTAGTACGATGTGCCTCATCCATATTTCCCTTTTCAAATCAACCACATTTGGAGCACACAACTTGCCTCAGAGTCTCAAACACTATCAACACCAACTTCCCAATCTAGTCTACTACCCTTTGTTGCTTTAGAAACCTTGGCTTGTAACCATGGATCCCCTCCACTACTCTGTTAATCAAGTAGGTTGAATGCCAAACTAGAGAGACGTGCTACAGAAGTTTATGGACCCAGCTGATGTCAAAATTCGTTATTGTTTCTAGCATCCTCCACTCCTAAATCATAAGATAGGCAATTATCACTCGCGGCATACGGCTCAATGCATCTGCAACCACATTTGCCTTACCTAGATGGTACCGAAGAGTGAAATCAATTTCCTGAAGAAACTCTATCCACCTACGTTGCCTCATGTTCAGTTCTTTATGTAAAGAGTTACTTCAAGCTCTCATGATTGAGAAAAGCTCAAACTTCTCCCCGTGCAGATAATGTCTCCACACTTTGAGAGAACACCATGACTATCAACTCCAAATCATGAGTGGGATAATTCTGTTCATGCGCCTTAAGTTGTCTAGACACATAAGCCACCACTTTCCCTCGCCGCATAAGGACACAACTCAAACCTATCACTTATAATCCTAACTGTACATGGCACATATCACAGAAATCCTAACTCAATTTTCAACCATAGCACACGCAATATTCGGAAGCCTATCACTAATTCTAAACAACACAACTTTAGCAACATAGTTTGCCACACTATTCTCAACAGCTTTATTTAGCACAATCACTACATTTTAGCCTCAAGACAACAATCAGCAACAACAGTTTGCTTCTAGTCTTCCATTTAACAAGATTTCCTTTGAAAAAAGGTACAATACCCTGTTGTAGAATGACTATCATCAAGAGATCTTGCCCAGTCTGCATAAAATATTTTTTTTTTTTAAAACCTCTAATATGAAATAGTTATGAGAACTAAATAGAATGCGACATCCTGGAGATGACTTGATGTAGCGAAGGACCTGACGAACAACTTCTAGATAACTAGAATGAGGAACATACATAAACTAGCTTACCACACTGACTATATGAGATAGGTCAGGACGAGTAATAGTCAATATATCAACCAACCATCCAAGCACTGATATGCGTGGGGGTTATCAAGAAGCTCTCCATCATCGGCCCGATGCTTCTTATTAAGCTCTAATGGAGAATCAAGAGGTTTGACACCAAGATTCCCAGTTGAAGTCAAAATATCAAGAGCATATTTTCGTTGAGACAAAACAATACCCTTCTTTGAATGAGAGACTTCAATGCTAAGAAAATATTTAGGTGATCCCAAATCTTTGATGTCAAAAATCTTGCTTAAATAGAGTTTTAATTAGAAATACCACTAGCATCATCACCTATAACAATAATGTCATCCATATACACACTAACAATGATAATGCCTTGTACATACCGTTTAACAAACACTGAGTAGTCTGACTGAGTTCATCGAAATCCAATTCAAATCAAAGCCCTGCTAAATTTAGGGGCTTGTTTCAAACCATATATCGCCTTTTAAAGACAACAAAAGGAGATGGCTGCTCTTGAGAAAAATCATACATGGGAGATGATTGATTTACTTGATGGGAAGACTCTGGTGGGTTGTCGTTGGGTATATGCCCTTAATACCATGGTAGTAGAGCTAGATATAAGCCTGTTTGGTTGCAAAAGGGTTCACAGAGACATATGGTGAGGGCTATGCTGAAATATTTGCTCTTGTTACTAAGAGGAACTTAGTATGTGTTACCATTTCTTTTGCTACTAATTTGAATTGGTTGTTGCACTAGTTTGATATTAAGAATGCCTTCTTAAATAGTGATTTGACTGAGGAAATTTATATACTTCCTCCTCCTTGTTTTACTTGAAAGGGAGAGGAAAATAATAGCTAGCTTGACACCATAGGGGAGAAGTCAAAGCCTTCTTATAGTTTTTCGAAATAGTAGAAGGACACCCAGGAGTAGAAACAAATGATCTATGTTCAGGAGATAAGAAATGATGAGAAACAAATGTTTGAATAGGGTGAGTAGTACACTGTCTTTTAATTTGTCTAATAGTAGCAAATAGATCAAGAGACAAAATCTAAATATGAGTCATAATAAATGGACAAGCAAGTAGGAAGATTATCAGTACCTAAATTCAAGGAGCATGCCCTGTGGTGGACAGTGGCCAAGACTGATGTTCAAAAATTCCTTCTTTCATATACCTTCAAATATGGTTTAGTTGCCTGAGAATTAGGAACTACTTTATTTCTAATATCATCAGAGTACAAGCCTTGGAACATAATAATTGGATCGGAGTCAAGAACAGGTGTAGGAAGAGCCACTGACTAGTTCTCTCCATGATCTTTCGAAAAATATAGAATGTTTTCAAGAAACTTGATATCCATAGAAACATAATGTTTTTACTAATCGAATCAAAACACTTATGCCCTTTCTGGGAGGCCAAATTATTTATTTTGAAAAAAAAAAAAAACACACATTTAATAGCTTGATCTAACAACTTATTTTGACAAGGATCTATATTGTAAACATAAGAAGCACACCCAAGATTCGCAATGGAATTTCAAGAATTGCGTAAAATGTTGAGAAGTATTGAATAGGGCACTGACCCTTAAGAGCCATAGTGGGCAAATAAATAATCAAATAACAAGCAGTAAGGACAACATCAGATCAAAGATAATGGGAATGGACATACCAATGAGAAGAGCACAAGTAATTTCTAGAATATGTCTATTATTTCTTTTAACAATACCATTTGTGTTGTGGGTTATAAGCACAAGTGGTTTGAGAATTTATACCATGTTCTTGAAGTATGACAACATAAAATGAGAAAGATTTCCTTTCCATTATCAGTAAAGGGTTCCAATATTTGTATTAAATCGATTTTTAACCCAGCATGAAACGCTTTGCAAATTGAACAGCCTCATCTTTATTTTCTATCAAATAAATCCATGTCATACAAGGAGCATCATTAATGAATGACAAAGTACTTAAATCCATTGGAATAATAGAATCAAACTAACAAAAAAATTCTATTTGACTTTCTTTCTACAGAGGGATAAACAACTTATGATGTTTAGCCAAAACACTGGCCTCGCATTGGAAATTTTTTATATCATTGGACTAAACTGACTAGCGCAACAAAGATTACAGGACCAATTAGAAGGCTGACTAAAACAATAATATTAAAGATAAAGATCCTCATTTTTACAGTAAGACACTAAATTGACTTGAAGAATCCAAATGAAGAATGTATAACCCATCCTTCTCAAGTCCATGGATCGTGAAAGACATTGATCAAGAAAAAAAATGTTACACTACAATTTAGATCCTTTGTATATAACTTACAACCAACATATTAAAAGCAATGTTAGGAACCAATATGACAAAAGACAATGAGAGCAATGGTGAAGCCGAAATTGTAACACCAGGGCTTCTAACACTAGGCTTCTAAAACACGATGGGCTTGTCCAATTATGACAAAAGACAATGAGAGCAATGTGAACCAATATGGACGCGCTTCTAACACCAGGGCTTCTAACACGATGGGCTTGACCAATATGACAAAAGACAATGAGAGCAATGGTGAACCAATATGGACGCGCTTCTAACACCAGGGCTGAAATTCGTGCTGTGCACGATGGGCTTGTCCACTGCTTAATCAAGGTCTGAAAAACATCATTCTCGAATCCGACTCGTCCGCGGTGGTTAGCTTTCTGTCAGGTACCTCTCGCTCGGGTTGGAAATGGAAGTGATGGCTTCACAGAATTCGGGTTCTATGTACCTACGGAAATGTTCAGTTTCAGCATATTTTGCAGGAAGGCAATGGGCCAGCAGATGCATGGCCAATCTTGGGTGCGGGAAACAAGAACCTGCTCTTTTCACTAATGTTGCGGATCTACCGCAGGTGGTGAGAGGCCTTCTGTTCCTCGATAAGGTTGGTTTGGGGACTGTTAGAAAGAAGTTCAAAAACTAGAGGTAGAGGGTCAGATGTGGGTTCCGATGGGGCCCCATTCGCTCTAGTTTAATCAGGGAAATCAGGGATATAATGTCTTTGTATATCATATGATAGGCAGTGTCAGGCACCTTTTTCTGGCCTGACGACTGCCCGAATTGTCTCTTGTACAGTTCTTGATCATGGAATGAAGGCTCTGTTTCTTTTTTAAAAAAAATAAAAAAAATGGTGAAGCCGAAATGGTTCCCTTTTCCTTAATAATGTTAAGATACCATCTACAAACTTCACACGACCCATTGAGGTTTAGAGGTAAACGAAGAAAAAGTAACAAATGCACCTATTATATGATTAGTAGTCCCTACTTAATTATCCAAGGGTTGGACTCAAAAGCAAAGTGAGGAGAAGTGAAGGAATTACCTTTCTGAGTTAAAGATGTAGATGGAGAATCCTTATTTTGGGTAGCGTCCCTGACTAAAGCATCATATTCACTTTTTAAGAGATGGACTATATTCTTTGCTGGTTGAGCCACATGTGACTTTACTAATGGAGCCACTTCACTAATAGTACTCGAAAAGTCTTTAGCATTTGTATTAGCCGAATTAGCAGAATGGCTTTGAGGTGATTTGCCATAAAGAACCCAATAATATAACAATATGGCCTTATCGATTACAGTGAGTATACAATTGGTCCGCACCACAGTCACAACCAACACTATACCACGTCCATGGTTTGCATCTCTACCTCCTCCAGTACCAACTTATCAAATTTCTAAACTCGTCAAAATGGTAGATTCTCAACCACAGCTGATTCATAGCCGCACGACCCCCCCTTATTTCATAAGAGCAAAGATTTAACATTGTTTAGGGAGGGTTGATGTAGGACAATTAACCACTTGCTCTAAAAGCTCGAACTGTTAGAGTATGGCGAATTAATCCCTTTATCTCATAGCCCAGGTCCTACATCTCATGGGTTAGGACCTCGGCCGAAACCCCCTTCGTGGGCCTCAAATCACATGGGCCGCCCACCCCGAGGTGTCCCGTCCCCGCGTCCCAGGGGCTACCCCACTCGAGCCCGGTGTGAAATGTGTATTAATCACCCCTGGTAAGGAGTCTCGAACACGAGACCTCCCTCGTGGGCCCCAAATCGCATGGGTCACCCACCCCGAGTGTGCCCCTGCATCCCACAGGCGACCCCACTCGAGCCAGTGTGAAAATGCCCCTGCATATTGGGTAGAGTAGGTGAATCAAGAATTTGAGCCCAAAAGGTTCAAAAATCAGAACTAAGACATGCTAACGACTCAAATATCCTCTTATTCTTCTTTTTTCAATATTTCATTAATATGCCTTTGTATCAGTAATACCGCAAACTGGAGATCTTCCAGGAAAGATAGATCTTGCCATAAACTATGCATCTTCGCATAATAATTAGAAACTGAATGCTACACCCGTCTCAAAAGAAATGTTCGAAATATCGGTATCGCGTTACATATCGCACCCTTGGGATACGGATACCTATCAGTTATTGCATGGGATATATCAGTTGTATCGCGTAATGTATCGCCACTGTTGGAAACATTGGAAAATTGGTGGAACTTTTCAATGAAACTTCAGTGATTGTTAAAAAAGCCCACAATACACACTTATAAATCAAAGCATTTAAAAAAAAATAATTTAAAAAAAAAAAAAAAAAAAAACAAGTGCACATAATAAGTTTTCTTTGTATGAGGTTTTTTTTTTTTGTTTTGTTTTTTTTTTTTTTTGTTTTTGGCCTACATAGGCACTCACACGTCACACCCCACACACACCCACGCACTCACACCACAGTGGTTTTTCACCACAATAGGTACTCAAACCCATGACCTTGTGTTGAAACTTTTGTGAGTCTACCACTAAGTCATGAGTAAGGACCCAAAATCTATTCATATATTGTCTAACTGAATTGATGCAAATATATTCAAAGTCTACTTATATAATTTATAAATGTAAGAAGACGTGTGGAAACACAAGCAATACATTTAAAAGCAAAAGAAGAATCACTAGATCAGGTTGTATACATATTTGATTTATGTTTTGACATAGATTGCAACCGATTTGCGAGAAATTTAGAAATTTTGATTTTTTTTTTTTCAAGTTTCCGCAATTTGGCCCATCTCCTCCAAATCTCGAAATCGAAGCTCCCCACTTCATGATTTTTCATGCAAAACATGAAAATCATGGATTTGTCACAATTTGACATCGATTTAATATTATTTACAAAAAAAAGATCGAAAATCGAAATGCTCACCGGATCGAACATGTAGGATATATCCCACTACTTGTGTGTTTTGTATCGCACCAGTGGGATACAAGATATATCGTGGGATATATCGGCCAATATCGTCGATACTTAAAACACTGTTCAAAAGTACCAACCTCCTTGTAAATATTATAAAGTCGAACCATATTATTCTGAGCGACACACAATTCATGAGCAGTCAACCAAATTTCACAGGTAGTAGATAATCACTAACTTTTGGATCCATAGAATTCAAAAGCCAAGACATGACAAGCAAGTTATTTGATTCCAATTACCGTAGGAAGATCCGTCATAGGATGTTCTAGTATACTGCTATCTATATAACCTAATTTCTATTTTTCTCCAATGAACATCTCAACTGTTTTTGACCATTGAAGATAATTATTGGACTCAAGTTTATGAGTTGTAATCTGCAACTCAGGGTTTTCAGAATGAACAATCAGTCTTTCCATCTTAGAATTGATCAAATTAATTGTCTTAGACCTTGATGAAGATGCCATATTTAATCCAAACAATATTATTCAAAAGCAAAGCTCAAATAATAGTACATCACTATTCACAAAGAACCAAGAAAAGAGAGGGAAGATCTTGCGTGTAGATTAACAAATTTGAAAAATTAAGGGTTATCGAACGCAATTTTCAGAACTTTAATCCAATAAATTTTTCAGCAAGGTCTATACCAAACTTCTAGATTTCAGCCACGACAGACCTTTTTCTAACCAAAACTGGAAGAAATTTTCAGAACCTGGATCCAAGAAGATTTTCCAGTAAAGTCTTCTATCATATTCCCCAAAAAAAAAAAAGCCACAAGGGTAAAATCTTCAAAGAAACCTTCAACTGCAAGTCTGCCCCTCTCGAATCAAATCATATCGGTGGGTAAGGTACCCACGACTCTCAAACTAAGATGAACTTGAATAAAAGAAGACAACGTAGAGAAGAAGAGAAGAAAGGATAAAGAAAGAGGAAGAAAGATTTAGGGAGGACGAAAGTAAAAAACCATAGGAACTATCCAAAACCTCTGATACCATGAAGAAAAGTAGAAGAACTTAGGAAGAATAGAAAGAGTATATAGGTTGGACATCCAACCCTTTTCTATTTACAAGTTTAAGGGAACCAAATTACATAAAATACCCTTGAGCAAAATGGCAAAACAGGAAAACAGGAAAAAAAAACCAAAATAAAACAGAAATAACAGGCCCAATGGCCCACTGCACAAATCTGGGGCCCATGGCCAGGTCCATATACACTATAATATCAGCCAATCTCCATTTTGCCTTGTGTTTGGATGTGCTTCTGCAGACAACCCGTCTGGTTCCCACTCATCGAAATGGGTGCTAAAAAGCGCACTTACTGAAAACCAATTGGATTGATTTTCTGCAAGTCTACAAAATGTCGACCGTGGTAAAAGGACTTGCAGAAACCCCTTTTGCGTGAGATATGTCCGAACGGACCTTATATTCTCTTGTTCTTGTGCTATTGACCACTAGCATGCATCAATAGACCCCTGAACTATAAGTACTTACTGGCAGATTTAGATTTTTAATTGCCAAATATTGAATACCAAATGGTTTATGCTACAACAAGTGGTTAAAAGTTGTAAATCTAAATTATCATTAAGCTCCCAAGGGCATGTATATTCAAGGATAACCAAGTCAATTAATGGAATCTGTCCACCAGATGGACAACAGTACCTATACTATTCTGTAGCACATTGCCAATTTACGACAATATAAAATTATTGATTGGATCTATGGATTCATCATAATACTTAACCAAGAATTCAAAGCTTAAATGTTACACATTAGATACTTCACATGGTAGACACATGAAATGAACAATTATAGGGGAAAAAGTATGGATTTGAAATCAAGGATTCTTCTTTGGGATCTTTCTCTCAATCATCCACTGCCAATTGTCGAGTCAATAATGTTCTGATGCATTAGCAGACTGTCGATTACATTGCCTTCTTTTTTTTTTTTTTTTTTTTTTTTTCATTTTTTGTGTTTGCCTGGATTAACCATTCTACATGACATTCTTCTTCCATGCTAATGTTGCTTCCTGAATTAGCTTTTAATTAGGAATCAGAAATGAAAAAAAGGCAGGGGAAATTAGCTTTCACAGTGTTATTGCTGCTTACTTTGGTAGTTCCATTCTAGTGATAAAATTTGAGTCGAGAGGACTAGAAGTAAAAATGACATAAGCCTGTTGTTTTTGGAAACGCTCATATTACCCTTCACATCTTCCCCCTTCTAATTTGGGATGGTAGGGTGTAATAAACTAAAGAGTTATTTATGTGATGAATAGTAGGATACACCTATTTCAGTGATAATTGCTGTCCTTCACTTTCTGCTTGTTTTAATAACTCCTAAATGTTTTCTGCTATCAGCTTGTGAGCGGTAAAGGGTGTGGTTTGCCAGGTTGTTGGTGGGCCCTCGCAGGATTTCAATGGGTAACTTTGTCTCTCCATGTCCAATTATAGAGTTTTGTAAGCCTACATGTGTAAAAGGAATCCCATATCTACTACTACATGCCATCATGGCACACAGGTATGAAGTACAAGCTGTCCATCAGTGCCCCCTCATATTGATGACCTCACCAAAGGTCAAGTCTGTCCATTCATCAGGTGGGCCGCAGTTCATGAAACAAATGAACAGATTAAAAAAAGAAAAAAGAAAAACTTCAGCAACCTTTTCTAAACTGGTAGCATTTTTTATTTTAATATGGCCCAAATAACAGGTGGACCAACTTGATCTTTGTACCACAATCCACATGGCTGGGCACACCTGATGGAAGAATTGGATCTCTCAGCTGTGTGCCACACTGGCTTAAGATTGTGTCATGTGCATGGGCTACATGTTTTCGGTCTTAGAAAACCTCCTGAATATTTGATTTAATCAGAGGTATTAGACCATGCTCAGGGGCCGGAGTTTGTATAGTATGCTTGGGTTGTTCAGGTTGTACAAGTGGGGACAAGTTTCTGTGAACCAAATAGATGACATGATGGTCTCACTCACTGTTGATGGCACATGTATAATAACCCCAGTGGAAGGTCCTAGCGATCAAGGGTGGCCTTTTTTCTGTTGAATATGGGCTCTTTCTGTATTCTCTTTCTTAACAGTCTATTCGCTACCGACAAAACGCTTGTGGGAGTTCTATGCTCTCATTGCTGGTCCCATGCCATGTTGATAAATTTTAATGAAGAATTTTATTGCAGCTGCATAATCAAACCCACCAAACACAAGCAGCCGCATGTCTCAAGACAGTATTGTTGAGTTCTGAACCATTCAATAGGCACCTGCGGGTGAATGTTTCTCAGATTAAAACCCGGTCTGCACACCCATGTGGTAGACTACTCATAAATATGGACTGTCAGAGAAGGATAACCAGTAGCCACATCAAATGTACATGAGTGGGCCTCCTGATGAGTGGACTGGCTTGATTTTTAGGGCGGGATACATCAAAGATGGGCTAACCTGATGAATGACTCAGATTTCACCATCTGTTGTTCTGTTGGCACTTGTGTGATGCTGCAGCAAAAGACATTGTTCTTTCAACACAATTTAAATACCCATGAGACCTAATGCAAAAAGCACATTGATTGAATAACATCCAAGGTGGACTGTCAGATTTGTTAAATGCAAATAGGTCCACTCGTCTACTAGAATCATCCATTCAGTGGGCACCACCTCAGATTGCTTCTTTGATGAGATGATAGGAACCCTCTGATCTATGGCTCGCAAAAGGACAGCTGTAAGAAAATGGCAATACATATGATTAAGATCATTCAATCCCTGTGATTTTGGCATCATGTTCTACCAAGAGTGGGCAGGAATCAGTGGGTAACTGATTCGATGATTCATTTGTCATCATATACAATGCAAGTAGTTGTTTCAATCAGTATGATTGATTGATTGTTACTCCTCTATCTTCAGGCTCGCTTTTCCCTTGCTTTGCAAAGGGTTACTTCTCACAATGGTGTGCTATACTCCGATGAGTTCAACCAGCAGCAACGGAACAAGCTGAAGGCTGCATAGAGGAGTTTCATCTGCATTTATGAGATAAGTATTGATAGTTTCAGGGGCAATCTAACATGGCCATAACATCTTATTCAATCCATCATCTATTGGCTTTGATGGTCAATGCTGCCATCATCTAAATCAGCCCTTACATTGAACTCGTGGCTTAGGGCATCACCAGTGTCAAAGAAAGCAGTTCGATGCAATCACTTGCCAGTGTCCAAAAGCCCTGATGGTAAACACTACAGCAAATTGGGTAATTTTTTACTTTCTGAAACAGGTTTTGTTTCTGCCATTTTAATTTTTCATCATCTGTAACTCCACCCAAATTGATACAAAGGAAAATCACATCTACTTAGTTGGATATCAAATTATTATTCATATAGAATTTTTAGACTATCTGTGAGTTATGAGGTTTATTAGACACATTTACGTGTTTCATTAAGTTATTGGACTCAATTATCTGCTGTGAATGTTTATTTGTATGGTTGTTATTATTATTGTGCATATATTGTGGTTAATGTGTATGCATTTTTTTCCAGAGTGGTGGACTCTGAGAGATTTCCATCTGTAGCTGTTGATTGAATTCTTGGTTTGCTACTTGCATAGAGTAGATCATTGTGCATGTATGGAGCTATTTACAAAGTTCAAAATTCACAATAATTTGGTGAGGCTATTAATCTTGACTTGGGAATGATTTTGGAAGACTTCGAAGAAAATTTTGGGTAATTTTCCTTGAAATAACAGAAATAGAGCATCCTTTTTTAATAATTTTGGACTTGACTTAAATTAGGAATCTTTCATGAATTATTCATTATTAATTTGCATATCATTTGCAAGAACTTTGCTAAGCCCACACGTACACAAGGAATACTATCTACAGGCCACCACACGCACCCTTGTGGCCAACAGGTGCAATATCCAAGCCATTCATCGGGTGGGTCTGTGTAGAGGTTCTCGCCCGATCCATTCAGCAGATAGGCAACAATGTTATAAATACTTGGGTAGGTAAGTAAATTTCAGTGAACTTTTTTCTTTAGGTATACAGTTATTTCACAAATCATGGCCAACCTAACAATTGGAACAACCTGATTAGTGGGTGAAACCATCTACATGTACCAACGTGCCATGTTGGCACTTGTCGTAAGCAATGTTTTTCGTATCGTTATCGCATAATGTATAGCACCCGTGGGATATGGATTCATATCAGTTATTGCATGGGATATATATCAGTTGTATCGCGTAATGTATCGCTATTGTTGGGAAACATGAGCAAACATTGGGAAATTGTTCAAAATTTTTAATGAAACTTCTAGAATTGTTTAAAAAAAAAAGACATCAATACACATTTAGAATTCAAAATATCACAGAAAATAAGTGTACATGATAGGTTTCCTTTATATAGGGTCCTAATATATGTGCTATCCAATTGAACCGATGCTAGTATATTCAAAGTTAATTCATATAATTTACAAATGTAAGAAGACACGTATGGAAGAAAAAAAGAAACAATACATTCAAAAGCAAAAGAAGTAGAAAATTAGAAATATACCTCTAAATTATATGTGTGGCTATGCCTTAGACCCACATAGAGATGTGCATGCATTAGGAGTAGAATTTGAAGAAAAATAAATACTCTGAAATGGAGGCCAATTGACTATTGATCAAAGTAGAATTTTGCAAAAAATAAAAAAAATAAAAATAAAATCTCTCTTCAAAATATTTATAACTAAAAATTATTTTTTTCCAAAAAATCCCCAAATTACCAATAATCACTAAATCAAGTTACATATATATTTGATTTCATGTTGGACAGTAAGATTGCAATAAATTTGGGAAATTTAAAGGAAATTTCGATTTTTCCCACAAATCAGCCCATCTCCCCCAAATCTATTCATGAATTTTCGTTTATAAAATTATGAATTTCTAACCATTTGGCACTAATTTTACATTATTTTATAGCAAAAATAAATAAATCAAAACTCGAAAGTGCTCACTGGATTTTTAAAAATAAAAATTAAAAGGCTCCAAATCGGCTTGAATGTTGATTCCAACTCAAAATTTGTGCGTTTCTTTGAACGAATTCAAGAGGAAAGATCGAAATCCATAATTGATCTAGTTAGAAATGGAGAATAATCAAGAAAAAACGATTTAGATGGATTTTTTCGAATTTTCTAAAGAAAGCCCTAAACTTCTCACATTTCTGTGCCATATCGATATGGAGAATTTTATAAAAGGGACTGGTCGCGATATTTCACAATATATGCTATATCTTTGACTATACGAATTTTATAAAAGGGACTAGTCGCGATATTTTGCGATATATGCAATATCATGGGATACGCTGCAATTTCATGCAACATCTTCTACAATACGAAGAGTTTTGGATATTACCTTAGGGTTTTGTATTGCCCATGTGGGTTACATAATATATCAGGGGATATATCGGCTGATATTATCGATACTGAAAACACTGATGGTAAGTGCATGAGATGCCTTGTACATGCTGTGGACTTAGAGAAAGCTCTTATTTGTAGATAGGTTGCAAGCCAGGATTAATTTGTGAATTACATGATGATTTGCAGGTTAATTGGGATTTTTTTTTTTCTTTTTGAAAAAGAAAAATTGTGAGTAATTTATGATTATTGTGGAAATGTTGAGAATTTTGTAACAATAGTTTAAATGGTTGCATAACTTACATGCATATGTGCATTTAGATGTACCTCACCTTGATCTATGAGATGATTGAGATGAGAACTCACCATGATTGTTATGGTTGGTTCCATCATCCAACATTGATCGAAAAATGATTGTTCGTGGAGATCTTCTGTGATGATTGCAAGCACAAAGATCACTAGATTCATCATGACATCTGATTCATGTTCCATGCATTGTTTGTGGAGATCTTCTGGATGATGGCAACCACAATGATCAAGAGATTCATCATGACATCTGATTCATGTTCCATGCATTGTTTGTGGAGATCTTCTGTCATAATGGCAACCACAAAGTTCACTAGATTCATCATGACATCTGATTCATGTTCCATGCATTGAAGACTTTTCAAATTTAAACGCCTGATTATTTTATTCATGTCATTTTTTTTTTGACACACCCACAACCACCACATGGGTACTCGAACCCATGACCTCAGTGTTGAAACCCACATGGGCTACACTGAGCCATGAGGTAATTCAACGTGTGCTATTAATGTACATGATTGGGCTGCAATGAGGTGGTGTTACTTTGGTGTGTTCCTGATCAGTTTAAACATGCTAGGGAAGCAGCCAGTGTCAAAATCAAGTCATGAAAATGACAACAGAAGATTAGACATTTGCACAATAAGAATCCTTAACTAATGCTGAGGAATGATCAGTAGAATAATTTACATATATTAAATATTAAATGTTTTCTAAAATCTGCTTGATTGGTAGTGTTTGTAAAAGATCAATTCAACCTCAAAATTGCGTAAGTGCATTCCATGTTTAGTATTCGGTTTGATTGTCAACTCATAAGAGATCAAAGGGGCAATCATATATGATCAAGCCAACGGTTTACGATAAGTGGATTGAAGATGGAACATATCATTATATTGGTCTCAGGCATGGTTTTGATATGACATCAACATCATCAGAGCCATGAGGTATGTTTGGAAGTCGCTTTTTATTTGTGGTTGAGTTTCAGTATTTTAGTTAGCTTTCCCTCTAGGCTTGGCAATGGGCTGGGTCCTGGCCTGAATTTTGAAATGCTCAGGTTGGGTTTTGGGAACAGGCCAATTCAATTTAAATTTCTTGGGCCCAGGCCACGACCATTGCCAGTTTTATTTCCTTCGTCTGCTCTTTACTACTAAGATGGTTGTGCAAGTTCTAATTTTCTGCAAGCGTGTGGTGCACATAGTTGAAAACTACAGAAAACTTGATTTTTGGTGTTCAGCTGGGCCGGGTTGATTTGAAGACTTCACCCGACTCGACTCAATATTTAATTATTATAAAATAGAAAAGCAAGTAGTTACCCAGTGTATCATGCTCCTATTTAAGAGCATTTCTCAGCCCTCCTCTCTATTTTATTTTATTATTTGCTATTACACTCCTCCCTTTGGTGTATTTATAATAGAGTTTTTAACACACACCCATACTTTTAGTGTTTTTATAAGTGTGCCCTCCCCTTTTCATATTTGTAAATAACACCTTATATTTTGACCAATTTTGGCTAAAACTTGAGTTAGCAATTTGTCTGTGATAGAATTGCATAACATCATTAAAGGCCTGTTTGGGTTAGCTGAAATATAAATTGAAAAAATGTTGCTAACATGAAAATGGCATTTTTGTTGATTGTTTTGTAAATTTCTGGGAAACAATATTTTCATGTTCCTCTCATTTGTTGAAAAATGACGCTTTTTCGTTTTCTTAGCTAAGACTTAAAAACATCATTTCCAAGAAATTGAAAATAAAGAGAGACTTGCCTCTCTTTTTATAAAATGGACTTTCAACCATCAATCTGATTGAATCTTGCAAATCTGCTAGGTCGGTTGGCTAAAGCAGCTTCTCCTACCCCAAAATCATACATGATATGTCGAAAAACTCATTCTGGTTTGTAAGATACGATTGTTTTAAGGTTCTGACGGTTCTGATCACTTCCACCTTTGATCGGGCCTTCTTCGGTCCATCTTTGCCGTGAAAGTGTCGGCAACCTACCACCGATCGACCCCATATTATTGGAAAAGAATGAAAAGGTGGACCCGGTCAACCCCGAGTCGCTGAAAAGGGATACCCAGTCGACCCCGTCATGACCCGATCGACCCTGGATCGCTGAAAAGGGGGACCCGGTTGACCCCGTCATGACCCGGTCAACCTTGGGCTGCTGGACAAGGTGACTCGGTCGACCTGGTCAGGACCTGGTCGACCCCGGATCGCTGGTCAGCAACAATTAGTTGTGGACAAATTCATTGCACCGACTTTAAAAATTCGTACCTATTTTTTATATATAACTACGATTGAGGTGATTCAAAAGCCAAATTGAACTTTGATAAGTCTAGGTTTATAGAAAAATAAATAGAAAAAATAAAAATCAAATTCAAAGGAGGTTAATTTTAGGACATTTTAGAAACTGTAAAGAAAACTATTAGTTTCAGGCAGCTGGTACTAGTAGAAATTTAATAATTTTTTTGAAATTCTAAATGAAATGAAATTTCATGGGGCTAAATTGTACATAATGAAGAATTATAAAAATGAATCAATGATTGAAAATGCCAAAAATGTTACCAGTAATAGACTTGTCTATGAAATAGACCAACATGAGACTACTTACCTTCTCTTTAGTATCTATTGGGTTTACGAGTATTATTCAATTGCTTTAGCATACATTTGATTCCCTCTTTCAAGGTCACCTTCCTTCCCTCTTTGAAATTTCGTAGGTCTAGTACAACATATCGTCCATTGCGATTTTATTCATTCATATCCATCTAATCTCTAGTTACAGATTTGAAAACTTTAACGGCCCACTTATTCTGTAGTTCCTTTAGCTTTACATCATCATTATCTATTATTTCAGTGAGTTCTCGATCAATTGCAAAAAGTTCTCAATCAATTTCATCGAGTTCTTGGTCTTTTTCAGTGAGTTCTTGATCAACTCGCTAAAAATTGACCGCGTAGTCACTGTAAATGACCAAGAACTTGGGTATATTTAACGAGAACTCCCTGAAATTGATCGAGCACTTCATGAAACTGACCGAGCACTTCGTGAAATTCACCGAGCACTTCATGAAATTGACTGAGTACTTCATGAAAATGACGGAGTACTTCTTGAAATTCATGGTGAAATGTTGTATTTTGTTGTGTAAATGATATTTGTATAAAATTCATGGTAAATGAATATTTGCTTGTGAATTGTTCATTAATCTAATTGTGAATAATGATTTCTTTATGATTGGCTATATGTTTGTGAAATGTTATGACTTTCTCGAGTTATCGATCAATTTTAAGAAAGTAATCGGTCATTTTCTGTTTATGAAATGAAATGAAATGAAATAATATTTCTTGTTTCTAGATTTTGTTTCTTGATTTCTTCTATTGTGCTTGTGTAAATGATTGTTCAATTGGGAGTAGTTAGCATGAGCACTTGAATGTTGAAATAAGACCATTTAAATGTCCACCAATCATATAATAAGCCAATTCAATAATAATGATATTATGTGAAATTAGACTGAGAACTCGCTTGCAAATGGGTCATTTTCTCGAGGGCTTCTCAATTATAGATAAGCAGTTTTATGGGACAAATATTAAATTGTATGCAGATGAGTTGAAATTGATTTCGGTGAGGTTTGGGTCGATCGTGTTACATCTGTTGCTTCATCTTACTAGCGAACATGTAATTTTACTGTTGGAGTTTATTAGGTACTTAAAGAATGGAGTAAAATTAATGATGAATTTTTGAGAACTTTGAGAAACCGAGAATGGATGAAGAGCTCTTTCACAAATTACAAACCTTCCTGTCATCAAGCTATACTGTTGAGCTCAAGTTATAACCAAAGCATAGACCACTAAACTCTCCAATTCTAAAGACTTCAATGTTTAATTCATGAGACTCGACACCTCATTGCAAATGAACAATTTGCTCGTTATGAGTGAATGGTCAGCAGGACACCTGGTGTCACAACCCTAAATCTAGTGTTGGTAATCTATGATTACTAGACACCAAATTTTGGTTGACAACCTCCGTAGAACTCCGATTTTGAGACTTCCAACTATCACCTACAAAGTCTCATAAGTGAGGCTCCACAAGGAGGATTTCTGAAGGTAAAGACAACAAACATGTATCATTTCTCAAACGTTTATCATATTCAATATATATTACTGTGTACAACTGAGCACATCAAGGCAAAACCAAAACATAAACCATGTCATATTTACTATACCTGATGTACATATTCAAGGTACTACAAAAAAATATATATACACTGATATGTACAAAACAAAAAGAACAACTGGAGTCTGTAGCCTCTACTCCTGTAACTCCCTACTCTCACCTGTAAAAAAAATAGACAGGAAAGCTTGAGCTACTAAGCCCAGTGAGTGCGTGTGTGCAGTGAAAATGCATGTTTCATGTCATGCTCCTATAATGCACAGACTTTCTGGCTCGATAACAATAAAATAAAGATACAATGCATACTCTTTCAATGTTTCAACAACTTTTCATATGTCTCAATTGGATCACCAGGGTCTAAAACAGAGGTGGGACTCGCATATGATTATTACCCACTTGTGTAGACTTTTCCACCGTGGTCAACTACAGAGGTGGGACTACATAGTTCATGGGCCGAACTAGTCTAACCCACTTGTGTTAAACCTCACTATCTGCCTAACAGCGAGAAGTAATAAGTCACCTGGCAAAACGATAGCGGACAATTTACGAGCTCGTCACACACAACCTATCTTTGCTTGCCCATCAACAGGTTAGGTCAAACATCTCAACCAATCGACACACGTCGGTGGGAGTCGCTGCCTATTTTGGTATTTCAGCATTCCAGCGCTCTGTTCTTCCACCCAGTTTAAGCATTGGTGGCTCCCAATGGTACCAGTCGGGGTTTAGAGACTTTCACCCACGGACCCTCTAATCATGTCCTGTCGACTTACACATTTCCGTTGTAGTGTCCAACTCAAGTTATAACAAAGTATGTTTCGTCGCATTTATAATCACAATATGCATAAGTCCACATACAAGCACAATATGTCATGGTTTTCAAGGCAAGCATAGAACGACCTTCTTCATGTGATGTCCTCATACATTTAAGTTCCTCATAAGGGTCTCATGAAATACATCATGTATCTAGACGGTTTACATACTCATCATAGACACATCGTGTGTCGCGCCACAACCTACTATGATCACCATATCATGATATGAATCATTCACTCTCAAGCATACAATGATACAACAACTATGAATCATGCATATGATATGCACATGACTTAGCCAATCTAACTCCAATCCGGGATTTATTCTGCTATAAGACTTCATGCTACAAACATGTTTTTTCTCAAGAAGTAACTACATTAAAAGGATGAAGGATATTTCTTTGAAATGATTTGTCAAACAGGTAGCGGGCGGACGTTATAAGGGACAAAGAGAGAACCCGTTTGTAAGGGACAAAGAGATAACTCGTTTGAAATACGTATGACTTTCATCTAATCAGCCATTAATAACATAGTCAACTAACTTAGAAAATCCAGCCATAACCTTAAGAAAATCCAGCAATAACCTAACGAATTTAAATCATCAAAGTTAGTCTTCTATAGGGTTTTGAAAGAAAATCCAGTAATAACTTAACCAACTCCATCAGAAATTCCAGCAATAATCTAACCCTAAATGAAAATCCAGCAATCTACTAACCCTAAATGCAAATCCAGCGAAAACCTAACCCTAAACAGAACATCCAGCAATTATTTAACCTTAAAACAGAAATTTCAGCAATCTTCTAACCCTAAATGAAAATCCAACTAAAACCTAACCCTAAAACAACCTTAAAACAGAAATTCCAACATCTTCTAACCCTAAATGAAATCCAGCAATAACTTAACCCTAAAACAGAAAATCCAGCAATTATCTAACCTTAAAACAGAAATTTCAACATTCTTCTAACCCTTAATGAAAATCCAGCGAAAACCTAACCCTAAAACAGAAAATCCAGCAATTTTCTAACCTTAAAACAGAAATTCCAGCGTAGGGTTTTGAAGGAAACCTCAACGTACACATATACGTGCTCCTAATCTATGCACTCACTTGTACTTATTAAAGGTTTGGCTCTCAACCTCAGTTTCTCTTTCCTTTTCTTCTTCTTCTTCTTCTCAACTTCACACTCAACAAGAAAGAGAAATTTCAGTGATAAGGTTTTGAAGGAAACCTCAACGTACACATATACGTGCTCCTAATCTATGCACTCACCTGTAATTATCAGAGGTTTGGCTCTCAACCTCAGTTTCTCTTTCCTTTTCTTCTTCTTCTTCTTCTCAACTTCACACTCAACAAGAAGCTGAAAAATAAAATGTTGCAAGAGGGTTTTCATATGTGTGGACTTGAAATTGGTTTTAAAGGGTTATGGGATGTTTTGTGATGTTTTGAAAAGTATAAGCGTATAGTAGCAATATAACAATGTTATTTGAGTAGTTGGAACTAACGTATTTCAAGGAGTTTAAAAACATCGAGGTCATTTGAGTATATTTTCTCAAAATATACATGTACATATCTATGTATAACTTACAATCCCGGTGTCCTATTGACATGCAGTTTTCGCCATTAACTCCGTAACTCGACTACGGTTACAACGGTTAGGCTCTCAGACCTAACGGATTTTGAAAACTCGATGGTGGGGCTCTGCCAGATAAAATAAGGACATAATTGTCATTTCTCAGATTGTTTAATTTTAAGTCCATATCTTAAAATTCGGACATCGGGTTGAAATACGACTTGCGGCTTGATAACAGAACAACATTATGATCAAGGCAAAACATTCTCGAGGCCAATGGACCTATAGTCAATGGCTATCCAGTGTACAAACCAGATTTCGGGATCACGGGTCTTACAACTGGGGTAGAGTCGACGCCTCATTACAAATGAACAAGTTGCTCGGTATGAGTGAATGGTCGGCATGATACTTAGGGTAAAGTCGGTGCCTCATTGCAAATGAAGTACTCGGTCACTTTCATGAAGTACTTAGTCAATTTCATGAAGTGCTTGGTCAATTTCATGAAGTATTCAGTCAATATCGCTCACTTTCCCACTCTCTCTCAAGCTCTCTCCTTATCTCCCAAACTCGGGAAATGAAAGAAATTGGCAAACGCCCTTTTATAAACCCACTTGAAAATCTCAAGTGTTTTTGAAATTCGGAAGATGTCGGTTGGACTGACAGGAATCGACGACTGGTCGGTCCAACTGACAAATGTTTCTAAGCTACTCAAGTCGGTTGATCCAACTTGTTCATTTGCAATAAGGCACCGACTCTACCCTAGGTGTTCTGCTAACCATTCATTCATACGGAGCAACTTGTTCATTTGCAATGAGGCACCAACTCTACCCTAGGTATCCTGTTGACCATTCACTCATACCAAGCAACTCGTTTATTTGCAATGAGGCGCCAACTCTCATGAATTAAACACTGAAGTCTTTGAAATTGGAGAGTTCAACGGTATATGCTTTGGTTATAACTTGAGCTCAACAGTATAGCTCGATGGCATGAAGGTTTGTAATTCGTGAAAGAGCTCTTAATCCATTCTCGGTTTCTCAAAAATTCATCATCGATTTTTTCTCCCTTCTTTAAATACCTAAGAAACTCCAGTGGTAAAATTCCATGTTTGCTAGTAAGATGAAGCAATAGATGTAACACGATCGACCCAAACCTCATCGAAATCAATTTCAGCTCATTTGCATACAATTTAATATTCGTCCCATAAAATTGCTCATCTATAAGTGAGAAGCCCTCGAGAATGAGTGGTCCCTTGAATGAGTGTAGAGAGATTGGGTTGACTGGGTCCGAACCCAGTCGACCGAGTATGGATGGACAACAGGTTGGGGTTGACCGGGTCTGAACCTAGTCGATCGGGTATGGATGAAATTGATCGAGCGCTTCTTGAAATAACCAAACACTTTATGAAATTGATCGAGCACTTCTTGAAATTGACCGAGCTCTTCGTGAAATTGATCGAGCACTTCTTAAAATTGACCGATCACTTCGAAATTAAAACGAGTACTTCTTGAAATTCACTGAGCACTGCATCAAATTGACCGAGTATTTCGCGATATTGACCGAGTACTTTATGCAATTGATCAAGCACTTCATGAAATTCAACAAGAACTTCATGAAAATCAACGAGCACTCCGTGAAATTGACCAAGCACTTCATGAAATTGACCGAACACTTCGTGAAATTCATTGAGCACTTTGTGAAATTGAATGAGTACTTCTTGAAATTCATCAAGCACTTCATGAAATTCACTAAGCACTTTATCAAATTGACCGAGTATTTCATGAAATTGATCGAGCACTTCATGAAATTCAACAAGCATTTCATGAAATTGACCGAGCACTTCTTGAAGTGTTCAAAATTGACCAACAACTTCTTGAAATTGATCAAGAACTCGGGAAAGTCATAACATTTCACAAACAAATCACTAATCACAAAGAAATCACCATCCACAATTAAATTAATTCAAAATTTAGGAACAAATCTTCATTTACCATAAATTTTATATAAGATATCATTTATAACAAAATACAATATTTCACAAATTTTCCTTCTTCTTCCCATGCGTGGCTTCTTCGATGGAGGCACCATTTTCGTCATTTCTTGAAAAAAGAAAATGAAAAAAAAAAAAAAAAGTAACGGTTTGTGGTAACAAGGGTATTATTTTCTGAAAAAAAAATAAAAGAGAAAAAAAAATAAAATCTAACAAGGAAGAGAGGAGAAGATTTGGAAGAGGAGAAGATTTTAGAAAATAGGTTTTTAGTAGAAGGATATTCTCGTAGGGTTAGATCTAACAAGCAAGAGTTGAGAAGATTATAGAAAATGGGTTTTTGGTAAATGGATATTCTTGTATGAAGAGGAGAGAAGATTCCAGGAAATGGATTTTTGGTGGTAGGGTATTCTCGTATGAAGGGGAGAGAAGATTTCAGAAAATAGGTTTGTATTGCAAGGGTATTCTCGTTTGAGAAAAAGGCAGTGGTTTAGTTTGGGAAAGTAAAGTTTGGGTGGTCTAGAAAAGCCGGTGGGTAAAAGGTGAGATTTATAGTAGGAAAAATCTTTTTCTTTTTTTCAAGACAATATCAGAAGTAGAAGTAGGACAATATCAGAAGTAGCAAATGTTGCCTATCATGTGATTTTTGGAGACTACACTTCCGATTCATTTTCATGGATATGTGTCGTTGTGAAACAATTGTAATGTAAACATATTATATGATGAGAGTTGGTTATTTTACGTGTATTGCAAAAGTCAATCTTTATACTTGATATCCGTTAGCAAAAAAACAAGTCCCTAAAATTTATAGTCTGACGTCGAGCTTAGGATTTGGTGTGTGGGTGTCAGGTGCCGAACTTGGAGTTTGACACGTCGTGAGCCAAGTCCGGCCATCATAGACCAGTCGTGCAGGAGGCCGAGTTTGGGGGCGCGACTGCCCCTCTCCCTCCCACTCTCTCCCATCTCCTCTAATGCCATTGTCAGTCCTCTCTCCCTCCCTCCCCCCCCCCCCCCCCCCCCCCCCCCCAAGTCTAGGCTTGGGCTCGGGCCACTAAAAACAATTAGGGTCCTTACTCTTACTTGGGTGGTAGACTCTTAGGAGTTTCAACACCTGTTCAAGGTTCGAGTACCCATAGGTGGTGAAATCCCATTAGGCGTGAGTGTGTGGGGGTGTGTGTGCGTGTGTAAAAAAATTTTAAAAAGAAAAAGAAAAAAAAAAAAAAGAGGTTGTAGCACCACTTTGGCTCATCGCAACGAAGTTCGGGTCTACATTGAACAATGAGAGCTGGCTTAGATAGAGCTTAGCCCTTCCATAGCCCAGCCCGTTGACACCCCTAGTTAAACAATTGGGATACTACCAAATACGTTACTTTTTTAACTTATGTTAAATAATGAAGTTATTTTTTTCACTTAAGTTAGTTTGATAAACATCATTGTAAAAGTAATTTATGTGTGAAAAACTACTTATCTTAAATTTGTTTAGCTTTCTAACTTATTAACTTTTCTACTTATCTATCTCATGGTCCATGTCAACGGAGACCCTCTCTCACGTATGTATCAAAGGAAGCTCCATGCGGTGAACTGTCCACACTAAAAGTGGGGCTCATACGGTGGACGGTATGCATAAAAGGTGGGCCCCACTTGATGGATGACCCCATATAATATGGGCCTACATATGGATAGTCCACATCAAAGGTTGGCCTATAGTGATAAAAGGCCCACATCCAAAGTGAGCTAGTATGATGGAGGACACACTTCAAAGGTGGAACCTACATGATGGACAATCCACATCAAAGGTGGGCTCCACATAATGGGCAGGACATTGAAGTTGGGGCCCACATGATGGATGACCCATTTGAGGTGGCCCCACATGATGAACGATCCACATCCAAGGCCAGCCCTTAATGATGAATGACCCACATCCAAGGTGAGCCCTGCATGATAGGCAACCCACATTGAAAGTGGGGCCCACATGTCAAGCGGCTAATAAACATTGGGTTGATCCTAAATTTTTATTTTTTTTTGGTTAGCTTGTCAGTACACCCACTGTCAGTTCACACTTCACTGTTAGCCACCCAAGTCCTAAAATGTTTTTAACTGTACGTTTCAATCACCATTGTTTTCTATAATTTAGTCCACTGGAGATTTGGATCTGCCTTAGAAATAAACTGATGAATGAATGGATGGTCCCTGCAGTCATGGCATGGCGAAATCCGCTCCGCAACGGTTTTCCTGCTTGTTTCTTACTGAAGGGAGAGCCCAGCCGACAGGGATTGCGTGTGAAACGGATTGGCTACTCCCGCTGGTGGTCGGTGCTATGTGGTACAAACCATGATGTATGTGTTCCATCCATGCCGTCCATCTATTTTTCTATATCATTTTATGTAATTAAACAAAAAATGAGGGATAATTCAAAACTCAAGTGGACCACATTACAGGAAACAATGTTGAATGAACATCAACCATTAAAAACTTTTTGGGGGCATAAAAGTTTCGGATCAAGCTGATCTTTGTTTTTTCCCTTCACCTAGGTCTTTATAACCTAATCAACAGATTGGATGTCAAATAAACAGTGCAGTGGGCCTTAGGAGTACTTTAATGGTGGATATCCAATCACTATTGTTTTCCTATGGTGTGGTCCACCTAAGATTTATATCCATCTCATTTTTGGGATTTAGTCCTAAAATGATCTGTAAAAATGGATGAAGGAATGGATGAAAGACACATAATGGTGGGGCTCACAGAGCACCGACCATCAGCCAGGGGCTGGTGGCAGGAGAGTAGCCAATCGGTTTCCGTGACAACATGAAGGGGATGTAAGGGTCACCGTGATTTATATATTTTATTCGCTCTGTCCATCCATTTTACCGGATAATTTTAGGGCTTGAAAACGAAAATGAAGTATATCCAAAGATCATGGACCACACCATGGGAAAGCAGTCTTAATTGAACTTCTACCATTAATTTTTTTTGGGAGCAACAGAAGTTTTGGATCAGGCATATATTTGTGTTTTTCCTTCATCCATGTCTCTATGATCTTATGAACAGGTTGGATGAAAAATAAACATCACTGCATGGCCTAGCAAGGTTTCAACGCGTTCCTACATTTTCCGTGGTATGATCCATTCGAGCTTTGGATATGCTTCCATTTTGGGCTCAACTCCTTCAATGATCTGAAAAAATGGATGGACAGAGTGGATAAACCACGCACACTCACGGTGGGCCCACAGTGATGCAATCTGGGGCGGATTTCCTACCAAAGCCTTGCGTAGGAAGTTCCTCTGGCTGGAAACTATGGTGGGCCCGCATTGATGTTTGTGAGAAATCTACCCGTCCATCTATTTTTGAGCTCATTATAGGGCATATGAATAAAAATGAGCAGGATCCAAGACTAAAGTGGGCCGCAACAGAAAAGGTGGGTAGGGAAATTCCTCCGTTGAAACCTCCTTGAAGTCGACAATGATGTTTACATGCCATCCATAGCATTCATAACATCATTCGTACAGGGATGAACTGAAAATAAAAAATATTATCCTGATTCGAAACTTCCGTGGCCCCATGAATATTTTAACTGTGGACATTCAATCCTCACATTTTCGGCCCACTTGAGTATTTGATCCTGCTTTTTTTTGTATCCATGCCCTAAAATGAGATCACCAAACAGATGGACGGGGTGGATTTCTCAAAAACATCACAGTGAGCCCCACCTAAGTTTCCAGTGCAGGAACTTCTAGTGAAAGGCTTTTGCAGGGAATCTGCGTACGACAACAGGAAGCTAGGTTTGCCCACTGCAATATTTGTTAAAAATCTACGTCCATCCAATTTGTCAGATCACATGGGCCAAAAAATGAGAGTGGGTCTCACTATCGAAATAGTAAGCATTGAATGTGTACCGTTGAGAAATTGGTCGGGTTTGAATAGTTTTCGGTTAGATTATTATTTTTGTTTTCGATTATCTTAGTAGGAATGATTAGGGGAGTACATCGGGTTGAACCGAGTCGAGCTGGCCTCAGCTTGACTCGACTCAGCCACTAGCTGACCTCAGCTCGGCTCGATCCTCGAGCTTGACTGGCCAGCTCGGCTCAGTTTGTTTAGCAGCTCGGGCCAGTTCGAGCCAAGTTCACCATTGCAACATTTTCACATACACCTGGACTGCACCTTCAAAATCTCACTGTGTTTAAGACAGCAGCAATAGTTTTACAAGTATTTTATTAAACACCTTCTAAGCAATGTAAAAATCAATAAAAAAAAGGGTCTTGGTTTCATATACATACCTTCCTTGCCACCAACCACACTTCTTTGAGTCATTTCATCAAACAATTGGTGAGCAACATCAATATCTAAGTAACCAAGTCACCAAACTGGTTCAATCCGAGTTCAATTCGAGCTGAGTTCGATCCGAGTTGAGTTGGGGCCAGCTCGAACTCATTTTCAAGCTAAAAGAATCAGCTCAACTCGGCTCGAACTTAGCTTCAGTCGAATTGAGCTTTTTCGAGTCGAGTCGAGCAAGCTAACCGAGTTAGCCCAGTTCGTGTACACCTCTGGGAATGATCTTATGGAAGCCGATTTCAGCCTTTAGCAAGAAGTTCCTGCTATGGAAATCTAGGTGGGCCCACCGTTTATCCGTTTTGTGAGCTCATTTTAGGACTTGAGACCAACGGTGAGTGGATCCAAGACTCAAGTGGGCCGCACTAAAGGAAAAGGTGACCAGGGAAATTACTACCGTTGAAGCCACCCTAGGGTCGACAGTGATGTTTACATGCCATCCATACCGTTCAGAACGTCATTCCTATTGGGATGAATTTAAAACACAAATATTAGCCTGATTCAAAAATTGTTGTCCCACGAATATTTCAACCGTGGACGGTCAATCTTCACGTTTTCAACTCATTTGAGTGTGGATCACCTCATTTTGGGTCTTCGTGTCCTAAAATGAGCCACAAAATGTATGGACAGAGTGGATTTCTCATAAACATTACGGTGGGCCTCACATATGTTACCAGCGCATGAACTTCCCGAGAAATACTATAGCAGGAAATCGGCGTCCTGATCTGATGAACGTTAAGAGTGGGACGGATATTGCGTCCTACCGGGCCCATCTCTAGCCACGAACAGGCAGTTTGTGAGTGGGCCCACAGTGATGTATCAGTATATCCACACCGTCCACCCTTTTTCTCACATCATTTTAAGGTATTTTTATAAAAATAAGTTAGATCCAACGCTCAAGTGGGCCACACCAAATATAACTATTGCATTTAATGCAACCTGCATTTAATTATTTGTGCATTTAAGGCAATCAAGCTTACTATTTGGTGTGGTCCACTTAAGCGTTGGATCTGACTCATTCTTATGAAAATAGGTTAAAATGATCCGATAAAATGGATGGACAGTGTGGATATACGGATACGTCACTGTGGCCCGCCCACAGAACTGCCCGTTCGTGGCTTGAGAGGGGCGGGGGTGCGGATTGCGTCGTACCACGCCGGTCTCCAGCTGGGAACGGGTAGGAGATTTAAACAGCCACCGTGATGTATGAAAGTTATCTACACTATCCATCTATTTTTCGTATCATATCAGGGAATAATCCTAAAATTGAGTAAGAGCCAAGGCTCAAGTGGACCACACCACAAGAGGCAGTGGTCATAATGATTTTTACCATTGAAACTTTTCTAAGGCCCACCTTGATGTTTATTTGCCATCCAACCTATTCATAAAGTTACATAGACAAGAATGAAGAAAAAATAAATAGCAGCTACATCTAAAACTTTTATAGCCCTCAAGAAGTTTTTAACGGTAAGATTTTAATCCTCATTGTGTAGCCCACATCTGTCTCGGATCTGCCTAAATTTTGTGCTTATGCCCTAAAATGATAGGAAAAAATGGATGGACGGTTTGGATAAGGCCCATACATCACAATGGCCACTCAAAACTCCTGCCCGGTCCCAGATGGGACCGGGTAGGATGCAATCCCTGTTCATAAACGTCAGGGTGGAACCAGAGAGGTTCAGCGGTAGGCATTGAAATCGGATTGTGTACTGAGATACTCAGTATCGCTCTTATCGTACTGAGTAAACTCAGTTGGGCCTACTGCGAATGCATGTGGTTTATCCACACCGTCCATTCGTTTTTCCAGATCATTTTATGAGTTCAACCCAAAATTGATGCATAAAAAAAGCTCAAGTGAGCCATAACACTTGAAAAAGTGAAACTATTGATTTCAACCGTTGAAAATTTTCAAAGGCCCCGTAGGCATTTACCCAACGACTTTTCGTGGAAATCGGATCGCGCACTGCACTGAGTTACTCAGCACGCTCTTATCTCACTGAGTAAACTCTGTTGGGCCCATTGTGAATGTATATGGTCTATCTACATCGTTCATTCATTTTTCCATTTTATTTTAGGAGTTTGAGACTAAAATTTAAGCATACCCAAAGATTAAGTGGACCATACCACATGAAATAGTTTGAATAATGATTTCCACCGTAGAAACCTTTATAGGGCCCACAGTGATGTTTATTTCTCATACAACCTGTTCATAAGATCACACAAACATGAATGAAGGTAAAACACAAATACAAGCTTGATCCAAAACTTCCATGGCTCCCAAGAAATTTTCAATGGTAGATGTTCAATTCACACTGTTTCTGTGGTGTGGTTCAATTGAGGTTTAAATATATTTCATTTTTGGGCTCAAGCCCTAAAATTATCAGATAAAATGAATGGACAGAGTGGATAAAATACATAAGTCAAGGTGGACCCTATAGAGTTTACTCAGTATGCTTACCGTACTGAGTTACTCTGTATGCAATCCACTTCCCTTTTCATGTAGTGTGGCCCACTTGAGTTGGGGATCTACATCATTTTATCCATGGCTAGAGGCCGGTGCTCTATGCGCCCACCATGATGTATGTATTTTATCCATGCCGTTCATCCATTTTTCCAGATAATTTTAGTTCATGATCACAAAAATGAGAGGGATATAAATCTCAGGTGGACCACACCACAGGAAAATAGTAGTGATTGGATATCCACCATTAAAATCCTCGTAAGGCTCACTTTACTGTTTATTTGACATTCAATCGGTTGATTAGGTCATACAAATCTAGACGAAGGGAAAAACCAAGGATCAGCTTGATCCAAAAATTTTATAGCCCCCAAAAGTTTTTAATGGTCGACGTTCAATCAACATTATTTCTAGTAATGTGGTTTACTTGAGATAGGGATGTACCTCATTTTTTGGGCTCATATCATTAAAAGTATCTAGAAAAATAAATGAACGGCATGGATGAAACAAATACATCATGGTGGGGCCACAGAGCACCGACCACTAGCCATTGGCTACTGGTAAGTAGGGGTGGGCATCGAGTCGAGTCGAGTTGAGGTGGGCCAAGCTCGGCTTAGCTTGTCCATGCTGTACTCGAGTTCGAGTTCAAGCTCAACATTGAAGCTTGACTTGTTTGCCAAAGCTGTCGAGTCGAGTTTGAGTCGAGCTAGTGGTTCGAGTCGAGTCAAGTCGAGCTTGTTGGGTGAGAGATTAATGGATTTTGTTCTTGATCCTCCTCCATTGATTTAGAAGAGAAGTTAAATAAAAAAATTTAAAGATGCATTTTACATGACGCTCCACCAAGCGAAATTCATTTTTGGTTTGACCCAACAACTGGAACAGTGTAGTCCATTTTTCAGCAGTCCAGCAAATTTATCTGTGTGGGCCCTATGATAGAAGAACCATGGGCCAAAAGCATCCTTACTTGTATGTTCTGAATTACCTATCATTAAGGCCATACTTTCCAATAGATAGGATTTTGAACAGACCTGGGACCACAAAAAGTGGGACCTACCTGTATTGTTGCTGCTTAGACAAAAGCTCAGTTTCCGCTACCTTGCAGATGATTTGAGGACTTGTAGCTCACAACATATTAAGGAAGGATATGTCTATTCATGTGAGTGCTCCATATAATATACCATTTTATATTCAAGAGATTGTCAACACCAACATCAAACTCTTCGCTGTTAGAGGGAAAGCAAAGAGATCCCACTTCAACTTTCTCCACATTCTCCACAACTTTAATATATTTATTAATCGAGCCGAGTCAAGTCCAGTTAAAATCCCCCTGGTCGAACTCGGCTTAAACTCAACTTGAGCTTTAAATAATTAGCTTGACTTGCCGGAATCGGCTATTCAAGCCGAGTCGAGCCAGTTTTTCGAGCTAGCTTGACTCGTGAACAATCCTACTGCCAGGGGAATTAGCCAATCCTTCCAGCGTCCAACCCCACCTGGGAACGGGCACGAGATCCGAGTGGCCACTGTGATGTATGGAATTTATCCACACCGTCTATCTATTTTTACTTATTATTTTAGAATGAGGAACTAAAAATGAGACGGGTCCTGGAAACGGGTATTAAATTATTACCGTCCAAAACCTCTTGGACGCCGCAGAAGTTTTTGATCGATCTGATATGTATGTTTTCCGATCCAGGGCTATGTAACTTTATGAATAGGCTGGATGGCAAATAAACATCACGGTGGGCCCTTGGGAAGTTTCAACGGTGAGAATCATTACCACCACTGCTTCTTGTGGTGGGGTCCACTTGAGCCTTGGATTTATCCAAATTTTCGTAATACTTCACAAATTGGCATGGAGAAATGGATGGACGGTGTGGATAAAACCCACACATCACGGTGGCCACTCAAATCTCCTTCCCGTTCCCAGCCGCAGACTCGAGGTGGAGGGGGTAGGACGCAATACACGCGTTCGTCTCGTCGCAGGCTTTCCATCTTTAAAAATTTTTAAAAAAGAGACAGCTGTCGCAATCCTAACGTCTCTTTCTCTCCACAAAACAAACCGGTAAATCCTCTCCCTCTCCGAAACCCTTTCCTCGCTCTCTCTCTCTCTCTCACCCACCCCTGCCTCCGTCCATCCCTCCCTCCCTGCCTCCATATCTCTCTCTCTCTCTCAGAAACAAAACAGGAAACCATCTCGATCTCGATCGATCGGTCGATTGCCTGTCGATCGCTCTCGCCACCCAATTTCCCTGACATCTGTCTCTTGATCACTCTCCCCACACCAATATCCCTGACATCTGCCACTCGTTTGCTCTCCCCACCCAATTTCCCTGGCATCTCTGTCTCACACTCACTGCATTTTCGATTTTTCTGTGGTGATTCAAGTGCCAAGTCCATCCGATTGTGTAGCAAGCAGTCTATGCTGGAATTTTGTTCGAACGGTGTCGGGATGTTCCAGCCTATATGAGGAGTAAGATGCTTCAGGTGTGAGCAGCACTGTGCAATGAACATGCTTCTTCAATCATTCTGTGGAACGGGGTTGCTTCTGGGAGATTGGAGGATAGGAGCATTTCATGAGGAAATGAGCATTTAATCTATTATCATAGTGTTGCAGCATAATCTGTTTGGGCTGCAATTTCACATTGTGTCATTTGATACAACCTTGGAGAATTACAAAGAGAAATCGGAAGGGATGGAACCTGTTGTACCATCTGAGAGAGTTTTGTATGGGATACCTTTGGACAATGATATATGTTAGGCAGATGGGAAGGTTTATCAGTCTCAAGTCATGACAGAGCAGCAAGACAGTGTTATTGGTAAAAGGATTCTTCCATGCTGGATTTTGGGAAAGGTTGCATTTCTTGAGACAGGTTTGAGGTTCTCAAGCTTCTGGCTTCATCTTCTGCCACCAATGTCGATTCTTTTGCTGATGAGGTTTAGACCATTCCAAATTGATGGCTTTGAGTCCTGTCTCTGGAAAATGTTGCTGCTGGTAAGCACCCTTTATGATGTGTGTTACAATTCTTCTAGACTTCCAAAGGAATCTTGGTAAGCATTTAAGGAAATGTGTTTACAATGGAATTCTGTAGGTATTTTCCCAGAACAAATCTATCTATTCAGCTATTGAAGATGAATTCATCACAATTAATTTGATGAAAAACCCTACAGAAACTGTTGTGACTCTGTTGAACCTTGATATAGAATCCAGTATCAGTGCTCTAGCAGCTCCGGAATTTATAGTTGGTTCCTTGGCATCTAAAGGGGATATTTCTACAATCACGGTACGTTTATTTGATTTTCATGATTTCAGGTGCTGCTTCTATCAATATGATTCACTCACTCAGCTAGAAGTTTTGCATCAGTGTTCTTTTTGCATCCTTTGACATTCATGGTTAGACTAAGAACTAAGAATGGCGATTTTTGCACACAGAGAATCATATTCATGCTTGTGACAAAATTGAAAGTTGAATGACGTCTTATATCACATAACAGAAGTACACCTAGATTGCATCAGGAAGTACATTAGGTATCGTGGAAAGAG
Organism: Magnolia officinalis; assembly: GCA_021015155.1. NCBI lineage: Eukaryota > Viridiplantae > Streptophyta > Magnoliopsida > Magnoliales > Magnoliaceae > Magnolia > Magnolia officinalis. The sequence goes on along the minus strand of JAJHSJ010000002.1, from coordinate 82,763,282 downwards.
CTTAAGCATCCTGGAATTCTGTGTTTTGTCCATAAATGAATTACATCTTTAAAGATGAATCACATGCTGAAGTTGTTTGAGTAAAAGTGGTTGAGGACTTTTAAATTGAAAGGGACAACACACATATCAAGATCAAAACTTTTGGATGTTCTAAACTAGAGAAACAATGAAAGGTGATGTTAAATGTGTTTTCAAAGATCCCAATCTCGTGATGTTTTATAATGATAATTGGTTGCCAATGTGCCAAAAATCGCTTGCATTGCAGGAATCTAGCAATTGAATATTGGATGCCAAACCATTGATATGTTCAGGTCCATATTCAATAGTCTAGTAGTTTGGGGGATTCGGCCCTTAAGGTATGTAGAATAATGACTTTGATTGGTCTAAGACATCGATATGAGTGGGCTCATCGATGGGGACATCACGCACACACGCGCACGCACGCTGCCCCCCTACGCACGTACGCAAGGAAAAGGAGGGCCCCACCGTCGATCTGGCTCGATGACGACATCCAAGGAGGGCCTCCTAGCTAGAAGATAAGTTTTGGTTCAGAAAAGTGGGCCCGATAGTCAAGAAAAGCCCATCATGGGATCTCATGATCGTGGCCCACTCGTCGGATTGATTTCATATTTTAGGTTTTGCTTATTGTTATTATTTAGAACATTGTGAACGCTTTAGATTTCTCTGTTTTGTTTTTATTTTAGTTTACTTCATCGTCAAGTAATAGGTTGCGCACATGGTGCGAGTTTTTGGGGTATAGGGTTTTCCTATAAATAGGCACCCCCTGTAGTTCTTTTGATTGATTGAAGTTAATAAAAAATTCCTGCTTTATTTTTCTGCTCTCTTCGTGAGTTGTGGAAGAATTCAAAAGTGGGTGCGAAGCCTTCCTTTTTCGAAGGGCTAACTACCGTGATGCGAAGCCACATCGATCCTAATTCATCCCCATCTTCCATCATCTTTTTTTTTTCCATCTTCCCCCACCATCCGTACTTCGAATTTGTCCTTTTGTTGCATCAGATTTCTTCATTACAGAAGGTTTCCAGATTTCGGCCCACAGGCGAGCTGAAACTTCGGCGGAGCACTACGCACAAACCGTACATCGGATAGAGCTGAGATTTGGGGGTTTTGGAGTCCATCCCTGGCCGATCAGGGCCAAGGTGGCCTTTTTCTGAATAGTGGGCCCCACACACGTGCGGCAGGGATCACACGCACGTCTGTCCGGGCCATTGTTGTTCACACGCGGAATCATCTTTTTGCTCAGGTTTTCATCCTCTTTTATCCTCTCATAGCCTTTTTTCATGAAACCTAGCCCTAGATTACGTTTTCCCTAACTTATATGCCCCTTTTCTTTCCCTAGGGTTCGTTGATTTGAAATTGGTGAATCCGTTGGATTAAGGACTGATTACTATGCATGTGTGGAGGATTATTTCTTATCTTTGAGTATCGTTTACTTCATAATTTTTATTGATCCAGCCCTATCATGTGTAGGCCTGGACCCGCATAGATTCCCCTTTAATTGAATGTTTGGATTTTCATGTGGGATGTGGAATTTGTGTAATTGTTTCTGAATTGGTATGATCTAAGCCTGAAATCTTGCATATCATATTTAAATTTCATGTCCTGCATCAAATTATCACTGTTTAAAAGCTGCTTCTGGTAGATATTTTTGGACTGCCATAGTTTAGATGCTGTTTTAGCACAATACGTGTGGTAGATCAGGAAACTTCTTCTCTCTGATGGAAGTCATTATTTTACACCCTTTTCTATAAAGCAGATGATCCAGGCATGTCATTAATTTCTTGTATTGGACAGTCCTGGATTTTGGTGCTTGGGAATGATTGTGGGGTCATCTTGCATCCTGTGCTCTCTCAACGTTGCTGACAACAAATAGTTTGTATTAGAAATCCATATTTGGACTTATTTCCTATGTGTTCTTGTGTTTATATAAAGGATGTGAAATCATTTACCGCTTACCAGCAGATATTAGTTACTGGTGGCATATTTTAGAATCTGATGTTCTGATGATGTTAAACATAGGATAATGTGGTTTTTCTTGTTTATAAATATTGAATTTGAGCTTAACTCTGCTATTGCTACTGGAGCTCTTTTGGTTGGAACCTTGTCCTCCATAAAAGTGATACAAGTAGAACTTGGAAGTAGACATTAAAAATGCCTTCAAATTAGAATTTCTGGACTCGGTTTTATTTTTGGAGATCCGAAGAGGGGTTTTCAAAATCAAAGTGGTAGAAAGAAGATGGATTGGCATTTCTAGAATTAGCTTTATTTCTCAAGGTCTTAGTGTTGCCTGATCTGTTTTGCGAGGAGGGAGTTGATTGGAGTGTTTCGGCAGAGGAGGAACCTGAAGAAGAAGATTTTGGTAAAGGTATAGAACAAGGAGTCACAGTGGGTGTAGCACTAGAGACAAGTTTCTTGCAAAGTGCAACACACTTCTGGTTGCTTCCACATCCTGCAACAATCAAATTTAACCAAAAGTCAAACAAGAACTAGAATAAATAACCAAGCATCCAAATTCAATGTATGGGTAGGTCCTTAATGATGAATAAACTATCCTGATTTAAAAACAAATCAACCCAGCGAGCGACTCAGTTCAAGTCATGCTGAGTCATATGACTCGACCGAGTGGGCGAGCCGACTTGACAAGTCATCCCGAGTCTAAACTGAGTCAAGCTAGCTAGCGAGTTTTATGGTGACTCGGGTTGATTTTTGGTGCCTATGGCACAAGTAGTTCCCACTAGATAAAATTTAACAACTTGAAAACATGATTCTAAACAACAGTGATATTTGTATATAGTAAAAACTAAAATAAAAATGAAACCACGACACTTGGATCCTTCAAAAAATTGAGTACCTGAGTCACATATGAGGTTGAATTTTGACCAAAGTTCCTTGGGAAGCCCAGGTCTCTTGGCTAAAGGTAGGCTGGTTGGTGATAGTTGGGGAATGTTTCTAGCTAGATTCTCTGGCCGTTTGGGGTTGGCTGACTCTAAAAAAGCTGAGGCTGTGGCATTACTCGAAATGGTTAAGATTGTGGTGGCTAACAACTTCCTGCTACTGTTGAAGAGCTACCCAAGGAGGATTGCTGGTATGATAGAAGAGATTAGAGATAGTTGTAGGGAATGTGTAATCTTTTCTATGCATGTCCCGAGAGAAGCCAACGAAGAGGCCAACTTTCTGTCTAAATCGGAAGTGGACAAGACAGAGTTCCTTACTGAGTTTATAAGGGAAAATTTGCCTTGCTTTCTGGTGGGACGTGAACAAGGTATTCATTAATGGTAACCGTACACGATACAGGCCATAATGGCCGTTACGGCTGATTTGAAATAAATAAATTGCATTGAACCCATAATGCCCATTATAGAGCCGTTCTAGTCGTGAAGTGCCATTGTGCTTTATTTCGTCCAGTGTTTTGGTGGGGGTTTTCCCCTTGTGTTCTAATATATTTCCTTTTTCTCTTTGAACAAAATGGTTATCCTATTCCTTTAATAAGAAAGGGATAAAGGATCTCCTTCCACAAGACTCGAAGTTCATATCTACCATGGTTTTTGAACTCCAAATCCATGAGCTATTTAAGCATAGGGGAGTTATTTGATACTCCAGCTGCATATGACGCTTGATACGTGGGCACTTAGAAAGGGTACACATGGAGTACATTAATCCAAACTAAACTGGCTACATTGTGGAACCTATTGTCATTAGGTTTCGGTATAAAAATCAGGTTCGTCGAACAATCCTAACCTCTAATTCATAGATATTGTCTTTTGAAATAAGATCATCAGACGGTTTTCATTTCTAATTGTCCAATAAATGTCCAACAATCTAATATTTCAATAACCAAATAAGAGTGATTTTTTGTTCCTGTCACAGCCAAACTTGTTCCCATAATTTGGAGGGTTTATTTTGAATTATTTGTGTGCGATGTGAGTAATTTCTGTTGGACGTAGACCAGTGGGGCCCACTTGTGAGCAATCACTAGTGGGTGGGTCCTATATGGTTAGACTTCTTCCGACTCTTTTCTTTCTGTTGGGATATCAAATTCAATTTTGAATTTGATTTTGGATAGGAGATAGAGATGATCGGATAATCCGTTCTCATCCTATCTCTTTCCTTTCCTATAAAAAGGGACGCGCTCTCTCTCGCAAAGGATCATACAAAACACCGAGAGTATACAGAGAGAAATAGAGTGCATTATAGTCTGTTTATTTTGGCTTGTCCTTGGGACGATCTGATCCATAGATCGCAATCCGGGGCCACTACATACCGTAGGATCAGAGGTGTGAATAGTTTCATCTGCTCCAGTAGTAGATAGGCGGGTCGTTGGAGCACCGTTCTTCTGCTTTGTGAGGGTTCCAAAATCGTGTAGACCGTCAGATCTTGGGGGCTCACCTTCCGCGCTTCCCAACAGTGGTATCAGAGCGATTCAACGGCGGATCTCCGATTTATCATCTAAAAAGGTAAGTGGCCCATCCTTTCTTTTAGGATAGGAATCCATGGCCTGTCAATTAGAATGATCATGATACCATACATGTAAAATCATGTGTACGATGGATAAGATTTTGGTTTTGAATATGCGTACTTCATACCATTTTAATGGTTTTATGGTACAGTACACATGCTGTACCTCATGCCGGTACATCATATCCACCAATAGTTGTTCTATTGAACTAAACCACATGTTATTGCACACATGTATACTATCAGATCTATGGATTCTCTGCACGTATATCACATCTGCACGTATATCACATGCACGTATCACACATATAGTGACGTGTTGTACTATAACTAGATAACAAGCCAAATGCTACCCGTGTTATAGTGCATGATAGGCAACACGTCAACCAATGTGTTATAATGCATGTAGGACACGTGTAATGATCTATAATGTGAACTAATATACGCAGGATGATGTACACACGCTGGATATAACACACGCTGATGTACATGACTGATGAACATGTACATGTGTTGTACAGGTGTTGTACGTGTGACGTGTTGCACCATAACCTGATGTACATGGACGTGTTGTACGTGTGATGTACATGGCTGATGTACATGGCTAATGTACATGGCTGATGTACATGTACATGTGTGTACACGTGTTGTACTTGTGAGATATCTCTCAACAGCATATTCACGTGTTGTACTAGGAGACGTCTCTCCAAATACACGAAGATCACATATGATATACACGTGATCTGGTGATATGAAAACATGTGATATGCTTACTGTACACGTGTGATTTGGTAATATGAAAACATGTGATATGCTTACTGTACACGTTTCTGTACACGTGTAAACGTATGTAACATTACAGTAACACGTGTGCTGTGAAATATACATAATTATGAGTGATGTACACACATGTGCTGTGATGTGCACGTTTAACGTTACTGTACACATTTAACGTACATATGTGTACACGTTACAGTTACAACACGTGTACACGTGATGAATTGTATACACGGGCATGAATCTGTACACATGAATTTGTACACTTGTTGGCTGTACTTGTTTTGTACACGTGTATACGTGATTAAAGTGATAGGTAACAAATGGGTAGTTAAGATCAAAAGAAAGGCAGATGGTACAGTGGACAAGTATAAAGCACGATTAGTTGCTAAAGGTTTTACACAACAAGAAAACATTGATTACGAGGAGACCTTTTCACCTGTTGCAAAGTTCTCCTCAATCCGCATGATCTTGTCCATTGTCGCAAGTTTAGACTTAGAGTTATATCAGATGGATGTAAAGACCGCATTCTTAAATGGTGACTTGGATGAAGAAATATACATGCAACAACCCATGGGTTATGTAGACAAAAAGCATCTAAAGAAAGTCTGCAAATTGTTGAAATCTATCTATGGGCTGAAGCAATCTTCAAGACAGTGGTACATGAGGTTCCACTTGGCCATCACCACTTTTGGATTCACGATGAGTGAAGAAGATCATTGTGTATACCTGAAACAGTCTGGAAGATCTTTTCTGATACTATCTTTATATGTAGACGATATCCTGTTAATTGGTAATGACATGCAATTGTTGATATTGACTAAAGATTGGCTATTCTCAAACTTTGAGATGAAAGACCTCGGTGAAGCCAACTTTATTCTTGGGGTAAAAATCACCAGGGATCGCTCTAAGAAATTTTTAGGCTTGTCTCAAGCAACCTATATACAAAAGATCTTAGAGCGGTTCAAGATGGAAAATTCAAAAGCTGTTGAAACTCCTATGGATAAAGCTACCAAGCTAGACAGGAAATCGTGTCCCTAGACTGAAGCTGAGAAATTGGCTATGCCCTCAGTACCTTATGCAAGCGCAGTAGGGAGCTTAATGTATACTATGCTTTGCACCAGACCGGGCATTAGCTATGCAGTTGGCATAGTCAGCCGTTATCAGAGTAACCCGGGACAGTCTCATTGGCAAGCCGTCAAACGTATATTCCGCTATCTCAGAGGAACAAAAGACCTAATGTTGTGTTATGAAGGCACAAGCCTCGAGCTCAAAGGATATTCTGATGCTGCTTGGGGTAATGACGCCGACGAGGGAAAGTCTACTTCAGGATATGTATTCTTACTTGGAGGAGGAGCTATCTCATGGTCGAGTAAGAAACAGACATCCACAACTCTTTCATCTATGGAGGCCGAGTACATTGCATGTTGTGCTGCAGTTCAGGAGTGTGTATGGGTTCGCAGATTTCTATTGAGTCTGGGTGTTGTACCGAGTGTTCGTCAGCCTATATCGCTAAAGATTGACAATACTTCTGCCATTGACTTGGCAAAGGACCCTAAACACCACCAGAAATCTAAGCACATTGAGATCAAGTATCATTACGTCCGTGATCAAGTGAGAGATAAGAAGGTCACCCTCAGCTACATTTCTACCAAGGAGATGATGGCTGATCCCATGACGAAACCTATAGCTAGAGATCTATTTCAGGTTCACGTCAGGCAGATGGGATTGAGGAAAGTTTGACAGATGTATTTGTTTTGTAATACATTCAATCTTTCATTAATGAATAATATATTCCATTTATTCAGTATTGAACACTAAACTAGCTAAGTAGATCATCAACATTTACCTTGAGATCATGTAGGATTTCTATTTTTGTCGGCAGGCCGGTCACCCACTTGCACGGGTTGACCAACCTTGAATTAGGGGTGCGCACGGTTCGGATCCGGTTTCAAAAGGGATAAGAACTAAAGGTGGCCCCCTTCACATGAACGGTCCATATTGACAGTTGGCAGGACCAATTCAACTATCTCGTTGGCCATTCGGTTCCAGTTTCAAAACCGAAACCGAACCGTGCACCCCTACCTTGAATGTACAAGAGAGGTACATTTGGGTCTATGTTTATACATTGAGGTATGAATTTTCCTTTATTGTGAATAATAAAGGATGAGGATATGAGTGAGTCGTATCTGCCTACAATCTTATAAAGATCGTAGATGAGACTGATAAAGTCGAATAACATAATCGCACCATTCCGTTACATGCGATCAATGTTATGACCTGAATTTAAAGCCAGGTTATGAGGTTATGAGATGAGTCGTACCTCATGTAGAATAACCTGCGTATTGTAGACCTGACATACACCTAGTATTGTCTACTTTACGACGTGGATTGTAGCCACGTGCTAGGACCTTTTACCTACAGATTGCTTTGATTCGATCTAATCATTGCAACGTGCGAGTACCCAGTCCCGTATATGACTCTTTTTGTCCTTAGCTACCCTCCTCTTGTGTATATGAGGATGAGATTGAGTATCTCTACTTTAGTGCACAATGACGAAAGGTCCTTGATTGGCCAGAGTCAGTTACACTAGGAAAGCGGCTTGATTAATTCCAAATTACACATTTGCGTGGGGAAGATCCCATGACAGTTACACCAAGTTTCTAAAACTATAAATACGCACTTGAAGACTTATCCGCCGGCAGTATCGAGTTGTTTTTATTAGACTTTTGCAAACAATATTTTTCTTAAAAAACATATATATATACAAGTATTGCTTTGAATTGGTTTTAGTCGAAGTTTGTGAAACATCGAGTTTTCAGAATAACTCGATAAGTTGGATAAGTGCGTATGTTGGCCGAGTACTCCAGATCGAGAGTTAACTCCATCCGGTGTGGTCATGCAGACTAGGACAGACATTACAAAGCTTGGGTTATTGAGTACTAGTAAGGTGGTCACTTAGTACTTAGGCACCTGTGAGAAGATTATAGTGATCCAGCTGGTCCCACGCCTCTGATTCTTTTGATCGTGATTTTTGGTATTTGATTGTTATAAGGCAAGTCAGTTGGACATATTTATGTGCCTATCCCACAATGTGATTGAGTGGGAGATGTTGGACGTAGACCAATGGGGCGGGGCCCACTTGTGAGCAATCACTAGTGGGTGGGTCCCATATGGTTAGACTTCTTCCGACTCTTTTCTTTCCGTCGGGATATCAAATTCAATTTTGAATTTGATTTTGGATAGGAGATAGAGAGAAGATCGGATAATCCGTTCTCATCCTATCTCCTTCCTTTCCTATAAAAAGGGACGCGCTCTCTCTTGCAAAGGATCATACGAAACACCGGGAGTATACAGAGAGAAATAGAGTGCATTATTGTCTGTTTATTTTGGCTTGTCCTTGGGACGATCTGATCCATAGATCGCAATCCGGGGCCACTACATACCGTAGGATCAGAGGTGTGAATAGTTCCATCTGCTTCAGTAGTAGATAGGCGGGTCGTTGGAGCACCGTTCTTCTGCTTTGTGAGGGTTCCAAAATCGTGTAGACCGTCAGATCTTAAGGGCTCACCTTCCGCGCTTCCCTACAATTTCTGAGTAATTTCAGAAACCAACATATCATCCATCACACTGCCAGAGTATCAAAGTATTTCTCTTTAGCAAATATAGCAAACTGTACCACCTGGACTGAAAACCCAACTTGTGAAACTGTTAAGGAAACATTTTTTAGATGATTATGCTTAGCGGTTGTAGCCAGTTCTTGCATAACCATATCCTGAGAATTTAGATTCAAAGGATCGGCAATACCCAATCCCATGTTGTGTTGACACCCACATGGAGATCAAGTAACACAGATCAACATTAACATAAGCTCACATTTCGGTTAATGGGGAAGTTAACTTATTAAAGTTTTAAAAAAAATATGTAGATTTCTCTTATGCACATGTATTCATAGAAGCATACCTTCACTTGTGAAGAAGGCACTATACCAAGCTAAACTTTTGCCCAAATTACACTTGCCAGCTCTTCTTATTCTGCTCGGTTCTGATTGCGCCAACACAAGAACCTCTTCCATTTCCTTGCTCAAGTTTGGTATGTTGTCCCTTTCCAGAGCATTTTCAACCTCAACACCTCCAATGCGACCATTACTATTACAATTTTCTGAAAGCCCTGTCAATTTAGTTCCAAGTGGGAAATTGCTTTAAGTAATTCTAGAAAGTAGCAAGAACCATGCCAAAGAAAGGTCAAAAGATTTGTTATAATAGTAATAATAACATAAGAAGGTTCCTTTATATATAAACATAATCGACACTTTTACATATCAACTACAACCAATTTTTGATACAGTTTCTTCATGGCAAAATCTTAAGTTGGAGAGTTTGTCCGCGTTGCTTGATGGGGTTCTATAACAGTATGATTTTTAATGCTGGAAAGGTAAATTGTAGTTCCCCATTTGTGTGCAAGAGATGCAGGGTAATCACTACTTTCCTCTTCTTTTTTTGGCTTCTTTTTTTTTTTTTTTTTCCTTTTCTCACTTTGAATGATGTAGCTTTGGTTTTCCCTCCACTCAGTTCTTCATAGTCAACCTACTAGTAACATTGTTCGTGGCCACTCAAATGCACATGGCAACTCCATTATTTCTATTTTGGTTAACTTGCTTGTTTGACATAATATCTGATACAAATTGAGAATGCAACTTCTAGGAGTTTGTTCAAACAGCTAGTGTAGGAGAATTCAAGAAATGCCTCAAACTTCTTGCTTTTCATGGACAACTCAATACCAGTATCCACTTGAAAGCTCATTTGAGATAAGACATACTAAATTTCGATATAATTATTTGGCTTGCTTTTAACATCAAGACTTTAAGCAACACTATTAGTTACAACTATTCTTATAACTCTTTAACCACTCTTTCCTTTTTCTTTTTTCGCTCTCTTTTTTCGCACTCTTTTTTTCACTCTTTTTTTTTTTCTTCACGTTCTTCTTTTTTCACTCTGCTTTTTTCCATTTGCTATTTTTTTCCACTACATCTGTTTTTTTTTTTTTTTTTTTTTCATTCCTTTTTCCCCGCTCACTTTTTTTTTTTTTTATTGAACTCACTTTTTTTTTTTTTCCCACTTTTTCGACTCTCTTTTTTCTTCCACTCACACCTTTTTTCCACTTGCTTTTTATCTCTCTCTCTCTCTCTCTCTCTCTCTCTCTCTCTCTGTTTTTCACTCCCACTTTTTTCCACTAACTTTTTTCCAACCTTTTTTTCCACTCTTTTTTTCACTCTCTTTCTTCTTCGACTTTTTTTTTTTCTTTCTATTCTCTTTTTTTTTTCTCCAATCTCTTTTCACACTCCCTCTTTCTTAAACGCTCTCTCTCTCTCTCTCTCTCTCTCTCTCTCTCTCTCTCTCTCTCTTCTCTCTCTTTTCTCTCTCTTTTTTTGCACGTTCTTTTTTTTTTTTTTTTTTTTTTTTTCTACTCCATTTTTTCCACTCCCTCTTTCTTTCCACTCTCTTTCTTTCTCCACTTTTTTATTTTTTTATTTTTTATTTTTATTTTTATTTTTTATTTTTTTATACTAAATCTCTCTTCTTTTTTACCCACTCTCCCCTTTTCTTTCCACACTCTTTTTTTATTTATGTTTATGCATAGACTTATTTATGTATTTATTTATATATTTCTTTAAATGTATTTATTATGCATATATTTATTTGTGTTTATTTATTTACATGTAGTTACTTATTTATCTATTTATTTATATGTATTTGTTTATGTAATCATTTGTTTGTATATATTTATGTACTCATTTATGTATTTATTTATTGATTTATATGTATTTGCTAATTTAATTAATTTATTTATATATTACTTGTGTTTTTTTATATTTATTTTTATTTATTTATATATATTTATTTAAATGTATATAATTATTGTTATCTATGTTTATTTATAATTAATCTGCATTTATTTATGTATTTGTTTATTTATATTTATATGTATTGGCCTGTTTTTTATTTACTTATGTATTGGTATGTATTTTGTATGCATGTATTTATATATGGATTTATTTAGGTATTTATGTGTGTGTGTATATATATATATATATATATATATATATATATATATATATATATATATATATATATATTTGTATTTATTTATATGTAATAATTATTGTTATCTATGTTTATTTATAATTAATATGCATTTATATGTATTTGTTTATTTATATTATATGTATTAGCTAATTTATTTATTCACTTATGTATTGGTATGTATTATTTGTATGCATGTATTTATGTGCATTTATTTATATATGGATTTATTTAGGTATTTATGTATTTATTGATTGAATTGTATTTATTTGCGTTGATGATTTTTTATTATATGAATTATATATATATCTATATATATATATATATATATATATATATTATATATATATCTATATATATATATATATATATATTAGTAATTCTTTCTTTGTATATTGATATGTATTCATGTCTCTTTATTGTTGTTTTGTTTGTTTATGTATTTATTAATTTATATGTTTATATTAATTTGTTTATGTATATATTTTTATACATATTTATTTATATGTATTAACATGTTTCTTTGTTTATATTTTTACATATTGAGTTATATATTTAGATATGTTTATTTATATCTATTATTTTTTGTGCTTGTGTATGTAATTGTATATGTATTTATTTACTTATTTGTTTATATTAATGTGTGTGTGTGTGTATTGATGTATTTAGTTGTATATATTTGTAAATATTTACTTATATTTATATATTTTTATTTAAGGATTCTTAATTCTCTTCTCCTTTCCTAAACTCTTTTTTCCCACTTTCTTATTTGTTTTCACTTTTTATTTTTCTTCCAGCTCTTTTTTTTTTCTCCCTTTCTCTTTTTCTTTTTTTACGCTCTCTCTCTGTTTTTTTTTTTTTTTTTTTTTTTTTTTTTTTGACTCTCTTCTTTTGCACTCTCTTTTTCATCCACTCTTTTTTTTTTTTTTTTTTTTTTTCCCTGATTTTCTTTCTTCTTTTTCCTTTTTTGGTACTCTCTCTCTCTCTTCTCTCCTCTCTCTCTCTGTTTTTTTATTTTTTATTTTTACTCACCTTTTTTTTTCACTTTCTTTTGGTGATCTTGATAGTGGGGCCTATAGTTTTCATGCCACTGATGCTGATGCAGACACAAGCGCATTCAAGGTGTACCAACGAAGAAAGCGTCAACCACAAGTGCCGTCCTTGTGGATAGGCGACTATTGAGGAGCTGAAGGCCTTTCACATGTGATTGGACATATAGAAGACCCCACTCAGGGAAGACACATGTGAAGGAAGATTGGAGAAAGAAGACCGAGCGCCCGAACTTTCCCACACTTATGTTATTTGCGCGTTTTTGCTTAGTTAGGGGTCTTTTAGTAATTTTATGTCTTTATTAGGGGTCTTTTAGTAATGTTATGTCTTTACTTGCTTATTCTAGGGGTATTTTAGTACTTTTATGTCTTTATTTGCTTATTTAAGTGGGTTAAAGCCCTAGATACGAATTTCAACTATTGATTAATGAAAAAAGCAAACCCTTTGGTTGCCTCCTTCCTCTCTTCTCTCTAATGGTGCTTCTTCTCGTCCCTTGATCTTCCTCTTCTAATTTCTTCTTGTGCCCCTCCAACTTCTTCAAGGTAATTATTTCCTTCTTTCTATTTTTCAGTTTTGGCTATTCCTTCTTCGATCAAAATCTTGAGAACCGATCTAAACCCTAAACCCCCAAATTCTCAAATCCCTAATCCGAGAAACTTCTTGGTTCTTCGGACTAGTGATCTTCATTGATCGATTGGGTGTGACCATGCAAGATCGGGAGGTCTCATCCCTCGCCGGATCCAACCTAAGTAATAATTGAATGCCATACTCCATGGTTGTGATGATGGCCCGCTCCATTGCATGTTTCCTTTATGATTTTCTCAATTATGATGATTACTACCAGAATTTTAGATCATTTATTCCTTTTATTTCCGCTGTTTAATTATGTTCATAAGCATGCATCATAATTAGGGCTGTCCTGCGTCAAATTTGGTATCAAAGCATAGGCTTGCATGGTTTTTGTCCAGATCGAGTTATCAAATTAGGGTTTTGATTTTTAAGTTTAATTTTGAAAAGTTCCAGATTTAGAAAGTTTTTAATTTTAGAAACTTTCCAGATTTCCAGATTTAGAAAGTCTCCTGATTTAGAAACTTTCCAGATTTAGAAAGTTTCCAAATTTAGAAACTTCCTAGATTTAGAAAGTTTTCAATTTTAGAAATTTCCAAATTTTCAGATTTAGAAACTTTCCAGATTTAGAAACTTTCCAGATTTTAGAAACTTTCCTAATCTGGAAAATTTTCCAGATTTGAGTTGTTTCCTGTTTCAACTTAATTGTGTCAGTTCATAGTAGTTTTGCATTCATCGCATTCATATTGAAAGTCACAACACTTAGTAGTCTAGTTGGGTAGAGTTTGGTTCAAGTCTTCATTGTATGCCCACGAGAAGAGGTAGAGGTTTCGGACTTCAACCTACCATGAATAACGAGCAGTTATCTGAGCAATTTGCTCAATTGATACAAAAGATAACCGCCCTAGAAGCGGGTCAAAAGCATGAGTTTGTCCGCCTTGAGCACCAAATTACCACTACCATGACTAAGGTCGAGCAACTAAAGGCGTCCCAAAAGGAAAACCCCGCTGTAAGGTATGATGTGCACTCCCAAGTGGGAGGAATCATTGAAGAATGCGCTGCCACACGTGGTGGTAGTGAGGATAGAGATCGTGGTAATGGTCGTGGTGTGGTGCGAGAGGCACGAGCCACATGTGATCATCAAGACCGCTATGATCCAGATGAGCGTGCGATGAAGAGTGTGAGAGTTGAGGCCCCGAGTTTTGATGGGCGCTTGGATCCCAAGGCATTCCTTGACTGGGTTGCTGACATGGACCACTACTTTGAGTGGTATGGCATGTCGAAAAACCATCAAATGCGGTTTGCTAAGATGAAGCTTGTGGGTCAAGCCAAGCTCTTCTGGACCAACACCGAGCATAGGATAGAGAGAGTTGGTAGATCCCCTATCACACATTGGTATGAGATGAAAGAGAAGTTGAAGGAGAAGTACCTTCCTCTCTCATACCGTCAGAAGCTCCTTGATCAATGACAATCCTTACGCTAAGAGTCAATGTCTGTCGCTAACTACATCGCTAAATTTGAAGAGTATATGATGCGATATGATATCCGAGAAGACCCTCTAGTAACGCTCTCGCGTTTCAAGACGGGCCTTTGTGCGGATCTTCAGCGCGAGCTTATGACTCGGCCCTTAACGGACTTGGATGAAGCATATCAAGTCGTGCAGGAGTTAGAGCAATATCTAAAGGCTCTGTCATTCGTCGTTTTGAGTCCCGAGACTCCAATGCTAGATCTAGTTCCCAGGGAACTAGACCTAATATTGGTAGTCAACCTAGGGCACAGGCGACCATTCCGCCTAGGCCTAGGGAGGACAAGGGCAAAGGGGTTCTTGGTGCCGGTCCTAGTAACATGAGCCAAGTGAGGTGCTATGAGTGTGGCAATCTTGGTCACATGTCTAATCAGTGTCCTACGAAGAGCCGTGGGAGAACCTTAGTTATAGGCGAGTCCCACGAGGGTGGAGATGACCAGGGTGACTATGAAGTTGAAGAGTATCACCCTGAAGGAGGACTTACTGATGAAGAAGATGGAGAAGCAACGCTTGCAGTAGTCAGGCGTGTGCTAGCTCAGTCTAGAAGTAGTGTTGACTGGCGTCGAAGCACTATTTCTACACTATTGCCAAGTGTGGTGAAAAAAATTGTAAGGTGATAGTGGACAGTGGAAGTTGTCAGAATGTGATTTTCACTAGCACCTTAGATTGCTTAAAACTGAAATCCACACCTCATCCAGACCCGTATAAAGTTTCTTGGGTTGACAAGTCATCCCTACCTGTCACCTAGCAATGTCTAGTCCCCATCGAGTTTGGGTCATACAGAGTCCCTGTGGTGTGATGTTTTACCGATGGATGTGGGACATGTTATCCTAGGTAGACCGTGGCTATTCGATAATGATATCACGATCTTTGGCTGTTCGAATGCGTGTACTTTTATGTATAACGGTAAAAAGATCAAACTTAATCCCATGCCACCTGAGAATACACTAGGGAAGAAGAAGGATGAGAAGGCAAGTGAACCTAGAGGAATGGGGAAATCCAAACCTAAGTCTCTACATATAATCAGCGCAAGAGAGTTTGAAAAAGAGGCTAAGGAGGATTCTATGGTGTATGCCCTTGTGGTTAGAGAGATTAGACCTGAGGTTCCATTAGAGTTGCCCCGTGAGGTGACCTCGGTCCTGAAGGAATACAGTGATGTATTTCCTGAAGACTTACCGAATGAGTTGCCACCTATGAGGGACATACAGCATGCCATTGATCTTGTCCCAGGGTCTACTTTACCAAACCTTCCTCACTACAGGATGAACCCTGCAGAGCATGCAGAGTTGAAGAAGCAAGTTGATGAGCTTCTGCAAAAGGGTTTCATCCAAGAGAGTATGAGCCCGTGTGCCATACCTGCATTGTTGACGCCAAAGAAAGACGGCACGTGGCGCATGTGTGTGGACAGCTATGCCATAAACAAAATTACTGTTAAGTATAGGTTTCCTATACCTAGACTTGATGATATGCTTGACATGATGGCCAGGTCCACTATATTCTCTAAGATAGACCTCAAAAGTGGATATCATCAAATCCGTATACGCCCAGGAGATGAGTGGAAGACGGCGTTTAAGACGAAAGATGGGCTGTATGAGTGGTTGGTCATGCCCTTCGGCTTGACTAACGCACCCAGTACTTTCATGCGGGTGATGACACAAACTTTGAGGCCGTTCATGGAAAAATTCCTAGTGGTGTACTTTGACGATATTCTTATTTATAGTACCACTAAGGAATCACACCTTGAACATTTAAAGAAGGTCTGTAGTGTCCTTAGGAAGGAAAAATTGTACGCTAATCTTAAGAAATGTGCATTCATGTCTAGCCAAGTTGTGTTCTTAGGATTTATAGTGTCATCTGAAGGGATGCGCGCAGACCCTGAAAAAGTCAGGGCCATAGTTGAGTGGCCAGAACCAAGGAACATTCATGAGGTGCGAAGCTTTCACGGCCTAGCAACTTTTTATCGTCGGTTCATTAGGGGTTTTAGCACGATCATGGCTCCCATTACCGAGTGCATGAAAAAGGGAGAGTTCGTGTGGTCTAAAGCCGCAGTCAAGGCTTTTAAAGAAATTAAGGGCAAGATGGTGGAAGCTCCTGTCATGCGTCTACCTGACTTTTCTAAAGTCTTTGAAGTAGCGTGTGATGCGTCTGGTGTCGGTATAGGTGGAGTGTTGAGTCAAGAAGGACACCCAGTGGCCTATTTCAGTGAGAAACTGAATGAGGCAAAACAAAAATACTCCACTTACGACAAAGAATTTTATGCGGTAGTGCAATCCCTGAGACATTGGCGACACTATCTCCTACCGCAAGAATTCGTTTTGTTTTCTGACCATGAGGCTTTGAGATATTTGTATTCTCAGAAGAAACTCAACCCAAGGCATGCCAAGTGGGTAGCGTTTCTTCAGGAATATTCATTTGTTTTGAAACACAATGCCGGGGTTGAAAACAAACCAGCGGATGCCCTTAGTAGGAGAGTGGCGTTGCTCAACTCTTTGAGTGTAGAGGTAGTCGGATTTGAGCAACTGAAAGATGAATACCCCATATGTCCTGATTTTGGGGGTACTTACGCGTCGCTCTCTAGTGACCAGCATATTATGGGTGAATATGTTCTTAACGATGGTTTTCTTTTCAAGGGAGACAGACTTTGTATTTCCTGTATGTCCCTTCGTGAACTCCTCATCTGGGAGCTTCATTCAGGAGGGATAACTGGCCATTTTGGTCGTGATAAGACCATTGCCCTCGTGGAAGATCGTTTCTATTGGCCAAGTCTCAAGCCAGACGTAGTCAAAGTTTTAGGGCAGTGTCGAACATGTCAGCTGGCAAAGCAAAGAAAGCAAAATACCGGGCTGTACACGCCATTGCCAGTGCCACATGCTCCGTGGCAGGACATTAGTATGGACTTCGTGCTTGGGCTTCCCAAGACTATAAAAAAGCACGATTCCATTTTTGTCGTTGTGGACCGTTTTTCTAAAATGGCGCATTTCCTCCCATGTTCGAAGACGTCGGATGCGTCTCATGTTGCTCGTCTCTTTTTTGATGGTGTGGTGCGTCTCCATGGGTTACCTAAAACCATAGTGTCTGATCGTGATGTTCGATTTACTAGCTATTTTGGAAGACACTGTGGCACATTATGGGAACTCGTTTGCAATTTTCTACTGCTTACCACCCACAAACAGATGGTCAAACTGAAGTGGTAAACCGTAGCCTTGGAAATCTTCTATGTTGTCTAGTGGGTGAACATGTTAAGACTTGGGACCTAATTTTACCAACTGCTGAACTTGCTTATAATGGGTCAGTTAATAGATCTACAGGGTTGAGTCCTTTTGAAATTGTAAGTGGTTATAAACCTATAATGCCCATAGATCTCTTACCTATGTCTGTTACCCAAAGGTCTTCTGAGTCAGCCGATGCATTTGCACGCCATATTCATGATTTGCATATACATATTAGACAGCGGTTAAATAAGAGCAATGATGATTATAAAGTTTCAGCTGATTCTCATCGTAGAATGCAAGAATTTCAAGAAGGAGACTATGTAATGGTGCGAATAAGGCCAGAGCGATTCCCTCAAGGATCTGCTAAAAAATTACAAGCGCGTAGTGCTGGACCATTCAAGATATTACAAAAGGTTGGGTCCAACGCGTATCGGATTGACCTTCCACCTGAAATGAGCATTAATCCAACTTTTAATGTGGAAGATCTAGTCTGTACCCATACTCCCATTGTTGATACATCGTCCCTTTCATGGCCTTTTTCTAAGTTTGCTACTCAACCCCTTCCACCACTTCCTCCACCCATTACCCATAAAGAAGAAATTGAGGAAATCTTGGATGACGAGATAGTATCCACGAGAGATGGAGGTTTCCAAAGGTATCTTGTCAAGTGGAAGAACAAACCATCGTCTGAATCTACGTGGCTGTCGGGCGACGCATTGCAGGGTATTGATCTAGATCTGCTAGAGCGCTACAAAAGTTTCAACTCGTCGGAGTCGAGTTTTTCTCACCCGAGGGGAATTGATGCAGACACAAGCGCATTCAAGGTGTACCAACGAAGAAAGCGTCAACCACAAGTGCCGTCCTTGTGGATAGGCGACTATTGAGGAGCTAAAGGCCTTTCACATGTGATTGGACATATAGAAGACCCCACTCAGGGAAGACACATGTGAAGGAAGATTGGAGAAAGAAGACCAGGCGCCCGAACTTTCCTGCACTTATGTTATTTGCGCGTTTTTGCTTAGTTAGGGGTCTTTTAGTAATTTTATGTCTTTATTAGGGGTCTTTTAGTAATGTTATGTCTTTACTTGCTTATTTTAGGGGTATTTTAGTACTTTTATGTCTTTATTTGCTTATTTAAGTGGGTTAAAGCCCTAGATACGAATTTCAACTATTGATTAATGAAAAAAGCAAACCCTTTGGTTGCCTCCTTCCTCTCTTCTCTCTAATGGTGCTTCTTCTTGTCCCTTGATCTTCCTCTTCTAATTTCTTCTTGTGCCCCTCCAACTTCTTCAAGGTAATTATTTCCTTCTTTCTATTTTTCAGTTTTGGCTATTCCTTCTTCGATCAAAATCTTGAGAACCGATCTAAACCCTAAACCCCCAAATTCTCAAATCCCTAATCCGAGAAACTTCTTGGTTCTTCGGACTAGTGATCTTCATTGATCGATTGGGTGTGACCATGCAAGATCGGGAGGTCTCATCCCTCGCCGGATCCAACCTAAGTAATAATTGAATGCCATACTCCATGGTTGTGATGATGGCCCGTTCCATTGCATGTTTCCTTTATGATTTTCTCAATTATGATGATTACTACCAGAATTTTAGATCATTTATTCCTTTTATTTCCGCTGTTTAATTATGTTCATAAGCATGCATCATAATTAGGGCTGTCCTGCTTCAGATGCCTTAATCAAGTAGCATGAGGGACAGTACGTTACCATGAGCCAACCCTCAATTTTATGGGCTGGAACTTTCCAAGATTATCTGCTTGTAGGTTGCAACTTCTTACATGCTTGATTTTTAGCCTTTCTTTTACCCCTGTATTCTTTCTAATGATATCCCCTGTTAGTTGTTTTCTTCATTTTTCCAGGTTGGGCTATAGTTGATGCTTTCTTTGTATAATAACAAACCAAATGGGATACTGGCAGATGAGATGAGTCTTGGCAAGATTGCACAGGTCACTTTCTCTTCTTGGTTTCGTGGCTTGATTAACTGTGTTGCTTGTATGGTCTTTTCTTATTTAACATTGACCAAATAAAAATCATAAGGAAAAAAAGGTTTACATTTTTGTGCCCCTCTTCTTTTAGTTGTGGTTTTGTTGTGGAATGAACCAAGTTGCTTGCCGATCTCCTGTTATGTTAGTCTTGGTGAAATCTAAGTTGTAACATTTTGGCAACTAGGAGTGACACTCCAAAACCAAGTTGGAACAAATTGTAGCCAAGGGTCTGTTTGGGTAGGGAATCCCACATAATTGGGATTAAGTGTGATCCTAGTTATGGTAGGCTTCATGCCCTCCACATCAAATTTTGCACATATGGAGCTTGGAGCCTACCAAAATTAGAATTATGCTTAATCTCGATTTGTAAGATCCTCTCCAGAAATAGACCCTGAGGTATTATAGTATTTGGATTTCGATATAGAATGCCTAGCTCCATTATGTTTTCAATAGAGCAGCTAGTTGACATGCCCAACTTCTTCAGGAGCTTTGATGACTATTTAGTGGTATTTGAATAGAATTATATAAAGAAAAACTAACAAAAATTTGTCCAAATAGGTCATGGCATTGATAGCTTATTTAATGGGAGTTGAAGGGGAATTATGGAGGCCATCTTATACTTGTTCGCAGTGCTGTTATGGTTAATTGGAGGGTTAGAATCCTTGTCAATTTGACATTTCGCTTTTTCTCTTTTTGACGACTAACTGTATTTTCTAGACTGAGCTGTATACTTGGATGCTAGCTTGCATCATGTATATTTTAGTATTTGAATAGAATTATATAAAGAAAAACTAACAAAAATTTGTCCAAATAGGTCATGGCATTGATAGCTTATTTAATGGGAGTTGAAGGGGAATTATGGAGCCCATCTTTTACTTGTTCGCAGTGCTGTTATGGTTAATTGGAAGGTTAGAATCCTTGTCAATTTGACATTTCGCTTTTTCTCTTTTTGACCACTAACTGTATTTTCTAGACTGAGCTGTATACTTGGATGCTAGCTTGCATCATGTATATTTTAGAGGATGACCTTGCATGGAAAGATCGTTATATGGGGTCTAATTGACAGCCTCATACAAAATAACATTCAACAATATAAGACAAGGCAGATAAGGTTATAACTACAGGGTGTTTTGACCAGCGAGCAATGCATAAAGAAACTGTCTAACCTTGGAGACATTGTTGCATGACAATATTTGTTAGGTGATGCAATGAAGAGGAAATGAGAAGGCTACCTGTCTTCCAACCTTAATGTACAACCCATCCAATAGGTTGGCCACATCATGAGGATCACCTAAAAATCAGTCACATCCACACATATTTTGCTATTTATGAATGGTAGCCTGTCTGGTTTAACTTTTGCACTAGGTGATCCTTATGATGAGGCCAACCTATTGGATTTTTTTTTGAACGATGAAAGGGTTATATTTTGTATCCACATGGCCCATAACTTGTGGTCCAACACCTTGTGAATAACTTCTTATGTTCCATGCTATGGTTGAACCTAGTGGATAACTTCCAACTTTTCATGTGTGTGAGACATAACCTGTCCATTAGCTGCACCGCATCATGAGGTCCCTTTGTGCAAAAATTAGCCCCCTCCAATCATTGAGTGGACTGAACTTGTATTATTTTTTTTTTTCCTATTTATCAATGCCTAGACATTGTTTTCCACGGTGTGACCCACCTGATGGACGTGGATTGCGTCCTACCCCTGCCCGTCTCCAACTGGGAACGGGCAGGAGCTTTGAGTGGCCACTGTGATGTGTGTGGGTCACATCCACACCGTCCATCCATTTTTTTTCGTATCATTTTAGGGTATAAGCCCAAAAATGAGGCAAATCCATGGCTCAAGTGGACCACACCACAGGAAGCAGCGGTGATAACAATTCTCACCGTTGAAACTTTTGTAGGGCCCACCATGATGTTTATTTGCCATCAAACCTCTTCATAAAGTATGAAGAGAAAACACAAATATCAGCTGCATCTAAAGCTTTTGTGGCCCCAAAGAAGTTTTCAATGGTAAGAGTTTAATCCCCATTGTGTAATCCACTTGAGCCTTGGATTTGCTTCATTTTTGGGCGTATACCCTAAAATGATACGAAAAAAATGGATGGACGCTGTGGATAAGACCCACACATCACGGTGGCCACTCAAAGCTCTTGCCCATTCCCAGTTGGAGACAGGTGGGGGTAGGACGCAATCTGCGTCCCCACCTGATGGCTAGCCATTGCTTTCCATGGTGTGACCCACCTGATGAGTAGATCAAGTTTACTTTTGCATTTGGAGATCCTTATGGTAGAATCAACTTATTGGAAAGTTTGGATGACACTTGAACATTATAGGTTTGAAGTTATTCGCCGAGTGGACCTCAACAACTTGTGTTCAACTGATTGGACTTGAGACCTTTGTATTAATTCTGTACTAAGAATAATTTATTATTATTGTTTTTAAATAATTTTTTAATAGTTCGTTAAACAAGAATGCTCAAGTCCTGCTCAGAGAAGGAAGTTGTTGCTAAACAAGGACCCTTTGGAACATGTTAATTAAATGCAAGTATGGTCGCTCAGTGGGAGGATGGTGGACCAGGGACTCAGTTTATAGAGCCTCTACCATGTGGAAAGACATCTTATCGGTCAAAAAAGAGGTTCTCAAAGGAATCAGATTTGTCATAGGAAAAGGTGATAACATTCGGTTTTGGGAAGACATGACCCTAAAAGAGGGTTTCCCTAGTATATTTCAGCTTTCCCCATATCAGCATATTTCGGTTGCCGATAGTTGTTCCATTTGTGGGGATAAAACCTATTTGTTGTGGAAATCTACAAGACTGGGAGATGGAAGAATACATGGCTCTCCTTAGGTGCATCAATAGTTGTAAGCCAGATCATATGGGTGTAGACAGGCTAGTTTGGAAATTCGATAGACTGGGGAAGTTCTCGATCGTCCCTTGGTTCCGATCTCTCTTCCTCAACGGATATTATGACAGATCGGTTGTGGAACTACAGAGTCCCCCCAAAGAAGAATGTTGGTGGGTAAGAAGAATGTTCTAACAATAGATAATTTGAGGAAAAGGGGAATGACAGTCACAAATGTTTGTCCTTGCTGTATGGCAAATGAAGAATCGGTAGATCACCTTTTCATTCACTGCCCCTTTAGTTACCGGGTTTGGACAGCAATCTTAAAGTTATTCGGTATTTCATGGTCTTTTCCTGAGTCGACGGATAGGTTGCTCAAAGCGTGGCATGGCTCTAGCCTAGGCAAGGAAAAGAATACTGTATGGAGAATGGCTCTCCTGGCTGTATGGCGGTCGATATGGGAAGAGAGGAATGGAAGGTGCTTCAACGATGTCTCCAATTCGGCGGAGTTTGTCATCATTAGAGCGCACCAATATATTGTAGAGTGGGCTTCTATTTTTGTTAACCTTAAGGGTTGTAATCTGTTATGTATGGGAGGGTAATCGTCCCACTACCTCAGCGGGTCATGCTTCTCCCCTGCAATTCTATCTTTTTTTATAAAGTAATCGTTACCTCTCAAAAAAGAAGAACGATGCTGTTGCTGCACAGATTCCAAGAGAAGCATGCATCACTAAGTTCAAGTGATTTAGCCTGGTACTTTAGTTATACTCTCATATTCCTATTTGATCTTTAAGCTAATGTGCTTATTGTCCCATTACTATGTGATCTATGAGCCAATTTGCTTCTCATTGTTGCTATTTCTCTAGGTGCTATTATGCTACCTTGCTTCTGCTTTTGTAAGTGAGTTCTAAGCTGTTAAACAAGAATGCGTGAGTCCCTGCTCAGAGAAGGAAGTTGCTACACAGATTCCAAGAGAAGCATGCATTACTAAGTTCAGGTGATTTAGCCTAGTACTTTTGTCATACACTCATTTTCCTATTTGATCTTTAAGCCAATGTGCTTACTGTCCCATTACTATTTGATCTCTAAGCTAATGTGCTTACTGTCCCATCTTTAAGCTATTTGATTTATTAGCCAATATGCTTCTCATCGTTGCTATTTCTCTAGGTGTTATTATTCTTTTGTAGGGGAGCTTTAAGCAAATGATGATATACAAGCTGAAATTAACAAGTAACAATGAAGTATTAGAGATTGGACTGTAAACTTGAAAATTTTTGTTTCAAATCTCAGGAATGATTGGAGAAACATGATTCATAAAGCTAACCCCACTTGATCACTAATGATAAGAGCTGTACTTTTTTAATCATTGTGTAGGTATTCTACTAGCTTGTCTAGATGGATATATGAATATAGCAATGGAGCAAACTGAAGAATATGCCAACGGTCAGCTGAAAAATAAATATGGTGACCCTTTAATCAAGGAGTGTCCTATACCACAGGATATTGACACACAAGATCAAACCAAAAGAGGTGTGGATGCCTTCAATGTCAGTAAGTAGTTTTCCATTTATCCCAAGTGATGTGATGAGTACTAGCAAGAGCAGGATTTTGAATACTACCCTCTTACTAGTGCCAATGTTGCACATGTGTGAGATTTGGGTGATTTGTTAGGTGGTCCCTACCCATACATGTTTTGTGGCGGTCTAATTTTCAGGCCATCGCATACCAGCCAAACTGCCCGGATCTTACATATGCGCTCCACATTGGCAAGCATTGGAGAATATGATTTAGAATCAAGGAGATGTTTTGGGAATCTCATATGCATGTTGGGCCCCTTCTGATGAATGTTTTGGGCTAGTGATTAGTGGGCCCCACTCTCACAAACTATAAACTGAGGATGTAGTATGTCCTTTTGAAGATGATGCATTGATTCTGCATAATTCTCTATATCCTAAAACACATTTCTCACCTACAACAAGAGACACAAGATACTCATGCATCGAGATTCTTTATGTGTGGGGCCATGATTGGGTTATTTAGACCTTTGATTTGATGGGTCTCATCATAGACAGGGCACCCCAAAAGCCTCCCATATTGGAATATCCTAACTATTCGATTGTATGGCCCATTTTCTGTTGAATTTGGACCTTTGTTGTAACTTTTTCTTAGCCATCTAATTTCTAGGCCACCAGTTCAAGGTCGTTCAACAGGGGAGATCAAGGTTTACCTAGATCATGGGTCACTAAAAATAGCAATCCATATTGCAAATGACCCATAGTCTATTTTGCACACTCAATCTGGAATACAGGTGTTTTGTGTTTTAGGCCACGGTTTGAGAGAGATGTATGGGATATCCTCCATCCATGGTGGGGTTCATCAGATTGATGTTCTAGATCACCAAAGCATAGAGGCTCCTCAGGTACGCATCAGAAAATTGCACTTGCTGAGTGCTTGAATCCTACAATAGCCCACAAAGTTTCATGCCGAGTTACAAATTTATGTTCTTGGTACCGTGTGCTTAACTCTTTTTTCTCTCTTTTTCCAGCTGCGTTATTGAAGAGCATGAGACAACAAGGTATGAACTAATTAATTAAGATAAGGAAACTATTTCACTTTTGAACTTTACTTACTAATTGTCTTTAGAGGAATTATACCTTGCATTATTCAACGAATAGGCCAGATTTGCCTATGGGTTCCCAGTCCCGACATGAACTGGTTGGGCTTGGGGCTATAATATATACCCACTGACAGGCCCTAGACCTGATTTTAAAAGGTTTGGCCTTTCAACGAATAGGCCAGATTAGCATATGGGTTCTGAGTCCCAACATGAACTGATTGGGCTTGGGGCTATAATATATACCCACTGACGGGCCCTAGCCCTTATTTAAAAAGGTTTGGCATTTCAATGAATAGGCCAGATTAGCCTATGGGTTCCGAGTCCAGACATGAACTGGTTGGGCTTGGGGCTATAATATATACCCACTGATGGGCCCTGGCCCTGATTTTAAAAGGTTTGGCCTTTCAACAAATAGGCCAGATTAGTCTATGGTTCCGAGTCCTGACATGAACTGATTGGGATTGGGGTTATAATATATACCCACTGACGGGCCCTAGCCCTGATTTAAAAAGGTTTGGCATTTCAATGAATAGGCCAGATTAGCCTATGGTTCCGAGTCCCGACATGAACTGGTTGGGCTTGGGGCTATAATATATACCCACTGACGGGCCCTAGCCCTGATTTAAAAAGGTTTGGCCTTTCAACAAATAGGCCAGATTAGCCTATGGGTTCCCAGTCCCAACATGAACTGGTTGGCCTTGGGGCTATAATATATACCCACTGACTGGCCCTAGCCCTGATTTAAAATGGTTTGGCCTTAGGCCTAGCTCCAGATGGGATAATGGGTTAACTGAACCAACTTGCTTTCGATGTGACTTTGGGCCAAAATAATTGGATAGTGGGTTGGGTTCGAGCAAGAAATATGTGTTTGTTTAAGTAAATGGGTTGGGTTTAGATTGAACCCTACCTGCCCATATGGGTTATTAATGGGTTGGGCCAGATGACCCGGCTTGATTCGATCAAAAACATAATAAAGAAGAAAAGTATGGATAAATTCATTGTCTAGACCTGAACTCAAACTCAATTTCTTGGGTCTAATTTATTAAACCTGAAGTCATTAATAGTGGGTTGGGTTCATGCTTGGAGTTCATCAGGTACCCACAATTTCAGGTACCGATTAACATCCTGACCTGCCTTAATGCGACCGGTGTGATAATTTGGACCAAGGGGGGCTAGTATGGCCCATTAAATTAATAGTAGTAGGTGTTGCCCAGGCAATAGAGCAGTGCGGTGATGTCTTGGGAGTTGTGGGGCTCACCATGGTATCAACGCCGTCCATCGGTTTTGACAGCTCATTTTAGGGTATGAATCCAAAAATGAAGTAGATCCTAAGCGCAAGTGGACCACACCACCCATTGAAACCTTCCTAGTGACCACCGTAATGTTTATTTGGCATCCAACCTGTTGATAAAGTCAAACAAAGCTGGATGAAGGGAAAGTACAAATATCAGATTGATCCAAGATTTGTGCCCCCACGAAGTTTTTAATGGTGGTTATTCAATCCTTACTATGTGGTCCCACTTGACATTTGGATCTATTTCGTATTTGGGGGCGCGCGGATTAGGTACTAGTACCCTCGGGACAGGCGGAGGCTCCGAGGGCCGCTGAGGGGCCACCGTGATGTATGAACTTTATCTACACGTCTATCCATTTTTTCATATTATTTTAGAATATTATTCCAAAACTAGTGAAGATCCAGATCTCAAATGGGCCACACGGTGGGGATTAAATTTCTACCGTTGAAAATTTCTTAGGGACAACGAAAGTTTTGGATCAAGATGATATTTGTTATTTCACTTCATCCAGGTGTATATGACCATATGAAGGGGTTAGATGGAAAATAAATGACAAAGACCGTGGGCGTCCTTAGCACTGCTGCTTCCTATGGTGTGGTGCACTTGAGCCTTCGATCTTCCTTATTTTTGGTTCGGTACACTATAATGATATGAAAACATAAATGGACGGTGTAGATAAGAATCATACATCACAGTGGGCCCTTAGAGCCTCTGCGTGTCCCGAGCTCGTAGTACCTAGGGCTATACACGAACCGGGCTAGCCCGGTTAACTCGCTTGACTCGGCCTGACTCGGAATTGAGTTCGGGTCGGGACAGGCTATTTTCTTCAGCCCAAAACTGAGTTTGGGCCGAGTTTGGATAGGTCTCAATTGGGCTCGACTCGACCTAGCCTGAGTGGTGTGTGTGTGTGTGTGTGTGTGTGTGTGTGTGTGTGTGTATATATATATATATATATATATATATATATATATATATATATATATATTTCAAAACCCTACCCGTCCTTTTCCCCTTTACCCTTCTGGGATAGTTCACTGCCCATCTTTGAAGTGACAATGACTCATCCACCTTACATACGTATAACTTGAACGACCTAGATTCATCCAAATACAAAAAAATAAAATAAATTATAATGTCCTGACTAGTTAGATTTTTTGTGGAGTCTATAGTTCAACCATTTAAACCGTTGATCGAGGGCCTTATAATGGGACGCGGATTACCTGCCAAAGCCCTTCCCATGAACTTATAGGTCCGAAACTGGTCTGAACTCGGCCCGAACTCGCTCGATTGCTGATCGGGCTGAGTTCGGGCAGGACATGTTGGCTCGGTGACCGGACTGGGCCGGGTTCGGGTTGGGTTTGGCTGGTGACCGGGCCAGGACGGGTTGAGCCCAGTTCGACTCGGATTGACTATGTACACCCCTAGTAATACCTAATCCACAACCTTTACTATTTGGATGTAAGGCACATGCATCACAGTGGGCCCACAGTTAAGGAGGATCCACCCAAATCGCGCCCATCATATATAGGTATACAACATCAAGGTAGGCTCTCCCCACTGAAGCCGTCCATCTTTGTGAAAATTTTACAAAATACCCTCCATATGTCAGAAGTTAGGATTGGGTCATGTAAAAGGAATGGACGGCTTCAGTGGGCCCCACCGTGATCTTTATGTGAAATCCACCCTCACACGTCATCAGGTGCGCCACCCCATGTTAGGCTCCAGGCCCATCATGGACCATAATGATTAGAAACCGGGTGCATGCTCACCCTCAAAACTGTTTCCTTAGCACATCATCCATTTGAATTTTTTATAGGTCTGATGATTTTTTGGGCCTGAGGTCTAGAGATTGATGTGTCATGTGATGGCTGGAGTAGATTTCACATAAAATCAAAAGTGAATGTTTTTTTTTTTTTTTTTTTTTTTTTTTTAATATAAAAATCAAAAGTGTCAAATGGTTAGATGGATTTCACATATATGCATCACGGTGTGCACTTAAAAAAATAAAATAATGGTGGGCGAGAAGATTACCCTTAATGTGTGGGGCCCACCTTGGTGAATTTGTTTCACATTCACACTGCCCATCCGTTTTTTGAACTCATTTTAGGACGTTATCCCAAAACTTGGTTGGATGGTAAATAAACTTTAAGAATCTGCTTACGATGGGCCATGGGAAGTTTTTAATGGTTGGCGTTCAATCACGAATGTTTCCCGTGGTGTGGTCCACCTAAGATTTGGATCTAATTAATTTTCTGGACCATGTCCTTAAATGGGCTGAAAAAACCGATGGACAGCGTGGATACACAATACATTATCAAGGTGGGCCCCGGGCCACACCGTAAGTAACAACTGCTAAGGTGTTACCGGGTAAAAACCTAATCCGCTCCTCCCCTCCCAACTATTGTGCTGATATATTCAATGGAGAGAGCAGACTTTTCCACCATTGATCTCTTACCGGCCTACCTTGAGGTGGGAGATCCACTCCGACAGTTAGACTTGCAATCCCATGTTAGGCTAAAGGGCAAAAATAGTCAGTTTGTATCAATATGATTCGGGTAGGCTACACCAAACAAAATTGGGAGAGACATCCACCTGCCCACCATGATGATTATATAAAATCCACTCCACTATTTATATTCCGCACAAAATTAGGCATAGGTCCCAAAAATTAAACAAACCTACACGTGATTCAAATGGGCTACATCAAGGGAAATATTTTGGATGGTAAGCGTTGCCCTGCATATTGTTCCAATCATGTCGTCCACTTGAATCAAAATCCTATGACACAACTGGTGATCGGAGTGGATTTCACATAAATATCACTGGTTAGCCTATCTTAGCCTCCAATAATTACTTAAATTAATTAATTACCAGGGTAGCTTTTTAAAAACCTCTTTGAAAAAAGTACCTATAATTGTAAAATTTTATATCACTTTTATACTTGGTGTGGTATATTTAAATAAAATATGAAAAAGAAAAAGATATCATGCAACTCTAATGCCCGGGAAACATGCTCCTGCAGCCTAATCCAACCCAAACAATTACCTTCATAGCATATAATTACAATACAATTTACCTTCGTAGCATATAATTATATACTGGTAGCTTTTTATGTTTATTTTTTACAATACAATTACCTTCATAGCATATTATTATATACTGGTAGTTTTTTTTTTTTTTTTTTCAAAAAGGTTTTTAATAAGCTTAAACTATTTATTTAAAGCTAATTTGGAAGTGGATTGCGTAGTGAGTAACTCACTACATTTGGGTACTGAGTAAACTCTGTGAGGTCCACCATGATTTATGTATTTTATCCGCTCCGTCCATCTATTTTACCAGATAATTTTAGGGTTGATCCAAAAAATGAAGCATATACAATGTTCAAATGGACCACACCATAGGAAAAAATTGACTTGAACGTCTACCGTTGAAAATTTCTTGGGTGTCACAAAAGTTTTGGATCAAGCTTATATTTGTGGTTTCCCTTCATCCATGTCTTTATGATCTTATAAAAAGGTTGGATGACAAATAAACATCACTGTAGGGCCTAGCAAGGTTTCAACGGTGGAAATCATTATCCCCCCTGTTTCGTGTGGTATGATCCACTTAATTGGATATGCTTCAATTTTGTGCTCAACCCCTTAAATTAGATAGAAAAACGGATGGACAACATGGATAGACCACATACATTCAAACTGGACCCAACTGAGTTTACTCAGTGTGATGAGGGCATACTGAGTTACTCGGTAGGCAATCCGAAGTCAATTAATTATATTAAATGTTGCCTAGATGATAGATATTTCAAGGGAAAAAGGAAATCGAATTGTGGACTGAGTTACTCAATTGGGCCAACCTTGAATGCATGTAGTCTATCTACATTGCCTTTCCATCTAATTTAAGGGGTTGAGCCCAAAATTGAAGCATATCCAAAGATCAAGTGGATCATACCATAGGAAACAATAGGGATAATGATTTCCACCGTTGAAACCTTTCTAGGCCCTATAGTGATGTTTATTTGTCATCCGACTTGTTCATAAGATTATAAAGACATGGATGAAGGAAAAACACAAAATATTATAAGCTTGATCCAAAACTTCCGTGGCCTCCAAGATTTTTTCAACTATAGACATTCAATTCAATTGTCTCCTATGGTGTGGTCCATTTGAACATTCTATATACTTCATTTTTGAGCTTAAGCCCTAAAATTATCTGGTAAAATTGATGGAAGTAACGGATCAGATACATAAATCATGGTGGACTTCACAGAGTTTACTCATTAGCATACTGGGTTGAGTTGGTGCTCAACCCTAGCCCAACCCAAAGTTCCTATACCTCAACCCTAACCCAAACTTGGGTTGGGAATTCTCAACCCAACCCAAGCAGGCTCGGTCAGGTTGGTCGGGTGGATACATTCTAATATTTTTGTTATTACATTAGTCTATTATGTTTCAATACACATCTTATTTCTTGTACGTATGATTTTATTAATTATATACGTAATTATTTATGGTAAAGAACATTATTTCTAAATAAACAAGATAAAAGATAGGACAACCACTCCTTTAAAAGTCGTGTTGACGCAATCTATTTGGGAGAGAAATCCAACGTATCTTGTTAGTTTGAGTAATCGGAAATAACGTGGACTAATGAGTCCCGATGACACTGGAATTTCTTGTGCCTTCAACACAGATGATCCACACTCAATTATATATCAATTAGGTTCAAGTTGGGTCGAGCAACCCGTGACCTTAATCCAAGCCTGACTCAAGTTTTATCGGGTTGGTGTTTGTACAACCCAAGCTCGAGACCAAACCCAATACATCTTGCCTGAGCCCAACCCAATGTTGGGTCGAACCTGCCCGACTTTCAGCCTAATCCGCTTCCAGGAAAAAGGAGTTTTCCACTTGAGTGGCCCCACCGTAGTGTTAATGTTTAATCCACCCTAATCATCAAGCGTGGACACATTGTACGTGCAAACACCTTTCAAAATGTTTCCGATGGTGTGGCCCACTTGAATCATGTATGCACGTTTTGGGCCTCAGGCATAGCTTTTTGTGTGGACTTTAATGGTTAGAGTGGATTTTTACATGTACATCATGGTTTCCCTTAGAAAATCAACGGTAGATGTCTCTCTTCCAACAATTTCCTTTGGTATGGCCTACTTGAATAACCGAACAACCTGATTTTTAACCACTGGGGCCGAGCACAGGTTCCACATCTACTGGTCGGAGATCTCACGTGGGCATATATCATTTTAGGGCATGAGCCAATAAACCAGGTAGATCCCAAAGCTGAAATGGACCACATCACAAAAAACACAGAAAATATTTTGGGCGCAATAGAAGTTTTTGATTCCCTTCATTCCTATCTGTTCATGAACAGGTTTGAATGGAAAATAAAGATCATGATGGACCTAGGAAGGTTTCAACAATGGGCATCACTGTCTCTAATGCTTTGTATGGCGTGGTCCACTTGATGTTTGGAGCTGCCCATTTTTTGGATTATGCCCCCAGAATTGATCTGGAAAAATGGATGGACAGTGTAGATATAACATATAGATTATGGTGGGGCTCACAAAACTTCGCCACGTTAACATGATACGCATAAGGTTCTATGCTATGCAATCCACACAGTCTGAGTCGAGCTTATGTGTAATGTGGGTAAAACTCTACTGAGTCTTTCCCTGACCTTGGGGCCACCTTGATGCATGTGTTTTTTATCTACACCATCCATCAGCTTTTCCAACTCAGTTTAGGATATGGTACCAAAAAAGGACAGATCCAAATTTCATGTGGACCACAACAGAGGAAACAGTGTTGATTGACCATTAAATACTTGTTGGGGCCACAAAAGTTGGATCAAGCTGATATTTCTGTTTTCCCTTTATCCAAGTGACCTTGTCAGCAGGTTGGATGGCAAGTAAAAATTATTGTGTGCCTTGAGGAAGTTTTTAATGATGGGTGTTCAATGTCCATTGTTTCATATGGCGTGGTCCACTTGTGATTTGGATCTGCTTCATTTTTAGGACAGACTGTACATTTAAAATGTTGTATAAAAACTGAGGAACAGAGCTGCACATACATTAAGGTGGGCTTACTTATAACTGTCAAGGACAAGTATACCTTTCTATGTGATTTTCCCAACTAATGCAGAAAATGTGTACTTTAAACCAAGGATGATCTAATTACTCCTCAAATCCAATAGACTTTTTAAAAAGTCTATACTTACACATAAAAGAATTTGAAGAGATTGTTGCAACCATATACTTCAACAATGTTCCTTCTATGTGATTAAACTGAAGTTATTTCCATTCTCTCTCAAGGAGGAGACCACTCCTTAAGGCCGAGATGACCCGAGAATTTCTTAAAAAATTCTTCTCAGCTTATAATCCCAAAAAGGATATGAAACTTTTTTCCAGTGTTGGGAACGGTTAAAGGACTTACTTCTCACTTGCCCACACCATGGCTATGAGATGTGGTGGATGATTAACTTTTTGTCAAACATGTGTCAATTTGTTGAGATGATGTTTAACAGCGAGTTTATGAATAAGGATCCAGAAGGTGCATGAGATTACCTGGACATACTAGCTAAAAATGCCCAATGGATACATCCAACCGAGATAGTAATCCTAAGGCAATGCCAAAAAAGAGAGTACATGTGCTCAAAGAGGAGGAGGATGTTTGTGCAAGGTAGGCATATCTCACAAGGAAGATTGAGGGGGAAGGAAGCGATCCAACCCATTACGGCCGTTGAAATCGTATGTGGTATTTGTGAGAGCGATGTTCACTTAACTAAGGATTGCCTCACAATCTCCGCTTTTTAGGAAGTGTTGCACTCTCAAGTCAATGCTATGAATACGTATCAACTCCCCTTCAGTGCACCGAATTCCAACATGTACACACCCGATTGGCAGAACCATCCAAATTTCTATTGGAGAAACGAACCGACTCTAAATGCACCCAATAAATAATCCCCTCATCTACTGGACCCCCATCAAAGAGAAATGTGTTGAATATGTTCATGTAAGGGAAACTTCAAAACTTCGGTTGCAAGAATTGAGCCCCATCTAAGTGTTAGGGAGAAGAGACCTTTCTGGCCCGACTTCAACCTAACCTAAGGGAAAATTCAAGATAAATGATTCCAACATCTAGAATATGTTAAATTCATCATGACTTTGAGAAGTGGTAAACAGATTAACAAATTTAACATCTAGAATATGTTAAATTCCTTAGGTCACAAAATTCTCGATCGTCGAATCCGGTGCCAACAGTCTTCGTAGTACCCCATTATCGGCTCCTAACGTCCATATGCCAGATTCTGATCCTGGGATCCTACAAGGAGGATTTTTCAATGTACATTTAACTCGTGATAAGCATAACCACAAGTTTACCCAAATCACAAAGGCAACATCATCATCACATATCTACTAATATAAACATCAAGGTGGGTCCCACCTACCATGGACAGAACAGATATACAACACATCATCACGGTGGGTCCCATCACACATGTGCAGCACGTATGGGGTGGGCCCCACATAAGCTGAAATGGATGGACAATGTGCATATTGTTGAAAGAAATAATAGACATCTTTTAGAAATTACTTGTACTCTTCTCAATGGTATGTCCATTCCCAATTATCTTTGATCTGACGTTGTCCTTACTACCTGTTATTTGATTATTTATTTGCCCAATATGGTTCTTAAGGGTTAGTCCCCTATTCAATATTTCTCAGCATTCTACCCAATTCTTGAAATTCCATTACGAATCTTTGGGTGTTTCTTACGTTTATAATATAGATCCGTGTGTCAAAATAAATTGTTAGATCAAGCTACTAAATGTGTTTTTTGTTTTTTTATTTTTTAAATATTCGGCCTCCCAGAAAGGGTATAAGTGTTTTGATTTGATTAGTAAAAACGTAATGTTTCTATGGATATCAAGTTTCTCGAAAACATTCTATATTTTTCGAAAGATCATGGAGAGAAGTAGTCAATGGCTCTTCCTACAACTGTTCTTGACTCCAATCTGATTATTTATGTTCCAAAAAGGTATGTACTCCTAATGATATTACAAATAAAGTAGTTCTTAATTCTTAGGCAACTAAACCATATTTGAAGGTATATGAAAGAAGGAATGTTTGAACATTAGTCTTGGCCACTGTCAACCACAGGGCATGCTCCTTTGAATTTAGGTACTGATAGTCTTCCTACTCGCTTGCCCATTTATTATGAATATAAAATCATTTTTATTTAAAAATTAATAAAAAGTTACATGTATTCCAACATTTTTAGATCTTCAGTTAATAAGTACCCTTGTCTCACTATGTAATAGCTCATATCCTTATAGAATGCTTCGCGAAAACCATGATTTAATACTTTCTTCTTGTACTAGTGTTTTAATACTTTCTTATCCTATTGGAGGAGCATACCACCAGTGTTCAAAATATCGGTATCGCGTTACATATTGCATCCTTAGAATATAGATATGTATTAGTTATCGCACGGGATATATCGTTTAGATCGGGTAATTTATTGCACTTTTTGGGAAACATGGGGAAACATTGGGAAAATGGTTGAATTTTTCAATGAAACTTTAGGGATTGGACCTTAATACACACTTCTAAATGATAACATCTCAAGAATGATGCATCAAATTGGTTTCCTTTGTATGGGGTCTTAAGCTATGCATTGTCTAACTGAACTAAAGTAACTATATTCAAATTGAATGCATAACACTTAAGAGTGTATGTGATGATAATTTCATCAAACATCTAAATACTTCAACATTAGTCTCAATTGACAGCTGGTTGAAGCTAAATTTTGAAAAGAAAAATAATATTTTCATAACTTTTTATTAATTTTTAATTAAAAATGATTTTATTTTTCAAAATTTGACAAGGACTTGACAAATCAGTAGATCAGCCCTCATACAGGCTTGATTTCATGTTTGGAGTGCAACATTGCAAGTAATTTGAGAGAAATTGGGGAAATTTCAAAAATTTCCCAAAATTTTCCAAATTACTTGCAATGTTGAAAACGCTCACCGAATCAAACATGTGGGATATATTAACACTACCTGTGTGTCTCGTATCGCACAGGTGGGATACAAGATATATCATAGGATGTATCGGCCGATACCGTCAATATTTAAAACATTGCATACCACCAATGGTGCCGATACCCTTGACCAAAGCTATTCTATCTGTTATGGGCAAAATTGAGCTGGTCAGAAGTATGAGGTTGGCTCGGACATTTGTGCACGTCGCGTGGTTGGCCAGTGCCATTCATGACCAAGGAGCTCCTCAACTACCAGAAAGTGATATTCTATTGTATTTTGTTGTACAACACCGAACCCTCCCATGGTCCCATTCATGCCCAAGCTATTATTCAAATCTTCTGGAGAAGCCTCTGAAGCACGATCCCGTACAGGACCGAGCATGCCCTGCTCGGAGACTTACAAGAGAGTCCCTGCACCGTACGATAAGATGAAGAGGATGGTCATTCCTGATTTTGCTTATGTTCTGTTAAGGAAGTGAGCTTGGCTCGGTCCTAGTGCTTGGATACAACCTTCACGAGCAGGTCGATAACCTACTTAAATGTTAAAGGGGAGCTCGACCACGACCCATTAGAGAGCCCAGGTCGCTAAACTCCTCCTCAGGACGGCTATATAGGTCGGCTTAGATGCTTGACCTCGGTCTCCTACTACGTGCTTCCTCTAATACCGACCAATCGACCTTATGATCACCGGAAGATCTCGGAAAACAGTTAAGAAACGTACGTTGAATGCATGCCCATGATTAAGGGGCGTTTCTATCTACGTAATCGACTCCACGAGGCTATAAATAAGAACCCCTCCAATGGTGAAAGGTATACACACAACTCTACGCACCAGTGAATCCTTAACTCTACTGGACCCAACTTGCTTAATTCTGACTAAAGCATCGGAGGGTCCCCCTGCAGCCAAGGTCTCCTTTGTCTTCTTCATGTGCAGGTGCTCGGAGGTCCAGTAAGGGTTGGCTAAATTTCTGCATCAACACTATCCTTACATCTTTTAGTTACAATGATCATTCTTACACAATAATTTGAGGCATCACCAATCTCTGGGATGCCATAAGGATCATTCATAATCAATTCTGCAATGGGTTTATCTTTTGTTTTTAATGCAATTAGATCTCTTGCTACCAAGTTCAACATTTCGTTCCCATGTTGGAACAGGCCCTAAATAGGTTGGGTTCAGGTCGGTTCCTAGTACTTGTACCGTACCTGGGCAGTTAATTGAGTTTGGTTCTTTTGGGGCCAGTCTATTTTCGAAGACCTGAACTTGGATTGACAACAACATAGAGCCAACAACATGTGAGATATGATGATTTCTAGATATTATCATGCATTAGGGTATACCTATTCTAGAGTTGCTCTTTGTGGATGATGTAGAGTGGCTCGCGGACAGTTTCATGGCCAAGATGGATCAGAAAAGGCCCGGTCGACGACATAAGTGATCCGGACCGTCGGACCTTAGATCGGGCGTATCTCGAAATCCGGAATGAGTTATCTGATGTAAAATATATGATTTTGGGGTATGCCGGGTTGCGACGCCCGGAATTGTGAAAAACCCCTGGATCGACGGTCGTTTCCCTGCTTTAATTTCGTTTTTACTATAAATAGTAAGTTTTAGTTTGATTATAACTCTTCATCCGTCAGGCTTTAGGAGTTGCGCCCAACGTGAAAAGAGCTTAGAATAATTAGGAGAATGGTTTGGTGAAGCCAAATAGGACACTTACTATTTTTGGCCGAAAACCTTGCGCACTAGTAGACATCACGACCGTCTATAAATAGTAAGTTTACTATTTATAGTAAGTCGTGGATTCTAGGAGTTTTAGTTATAGTTTGATTCTAATTTTTTTCCCATTGCTTGGTTCCCCTATTTAAAGGGTTGTGAACTCATTTTATTTCATTCATTAATCAATTTCGAATTTATTAGAATTTATTTCTATTTTCTGCTTTCTTTCCTCGTGGATTCGAGAAGTCTCTGTGAGGAGTCCAGAGAAGTTCCGTGGATTCGGAATAGTTATCCTCTTGAGGAAGATGGTGCTCGACCTCACATGCTCCCCTGTGTCAGTGGATCATTTAACAAAATTATTAAGAAAATTACAGCGTCATGCAAGTCTATATTGTTTCTTTCTTGGTTTCATAGACATAGACATAGACGGTTAAGATCTCTCTCTCTCTTCTTCTTCTTGTTGTTGTTGTTCTTCTTCTTCTTTTCTAAGGTTCCAGAGAAGTAAGTTGTCAAACCTATGAAATGCTAGTTTTACGGATTGTTTGTCTAGATTCTCGACTTTCATTCTCCTTGCATTTTCTATGATTATTGTGAATAGCTGGATGTTTATTTGGGTCTCTTGCTGAAAGAAATGGATGGGTGGAGATCTTTGTTAAGGTTTTGTTATCTGTGTATGCTTCTAACAGTGTGGTCCACTTGAAGTGGAAAGGCTTGACGACCTATGGTTTAACTAAGGATATGGTCATCAAGCAGAAACCCACACAACAATTATCTCTTGTCAGCATTGATGTGACTAGACTTTGAGGGCAGTCTTGTTTTGGGTTCACAGGTTAGTTGATTACTTGAGCAAAGGATTGGAATTGGGCCCACTTGGTGAGCCCATGTGCCTAATGTTTTTGGTGAGAATATCTTGATAGTCTAACCTACTCATGGACAACTTATATATTCTATTGCATAGACGATATGCCTTATCCATGCATGGGCTTAGCAATCCTCTCAGAGAAACTTACTGATAGGGTTGTCAACAAGTTGCATTCGGGTCAAATCCTAGTACCCATGCTTGGACTTAGTTAATCCGCATAGGTTCTCCTTGGGGCTGAATTTCGTTTTGAAGCCCGGTCCCATTAGATTGTCTTGACAATGAGACCTAGTTGATGGGCAACTTTTTATATTCCACTGGTCTAAATATGCAATGCCTTGTAGAGGGCATGCCTTATACACGCGTGGACTTAGCAAACCACTTGGGGAACTTTTTGTTATGGTTATCGACAAGTTGGGTTCTGTGTGTTCGGGTCAGTACCTAGTACTTGCACCTAGGCTTAGCTAACTGGGTTTGATTCTTCTCAAGTTCATGTCTAGTTTTGAAGACATGGACCTAGATCCAATCGTTTTTAGTTACCCCTCAGGCTACCATAGGTCATTGCATCATCTAGGCATCAAGTGACAATGTATAAGAGCATTTATAAAGTTGGAGATCGATTAGAAAGTGCACTCATGGGCTTCGCCCTATAGAAGAACTTTGTTGACACGTTCCACTTTGATAGTTTGCATGATGCATATCAAGAACCTAGTTAGACATGATTTTTAATCAGGTTGAAAATGTGAGACACAAACCTGACCTGATTTAGTAATCTGCCCAATAAATAAGTCCCATACCCATTAAAAATCGGGAGAGATTCCCTGGGTACCCAAGCCCAATAAATGAAACCCAGACCCATTAAAATCGGATGTAATTGATAGACAACTTTTATATCTCTCATTGGTCAAACCTCTTGGAAAAGTTTGTTGATAGGGTTGCAGATGGGTTGGATTTGGGTCGGTTCCTAATGTCCATACCTGGGCTTAGCTTAATTGAGTTTGGTTCTCTCGGGGCCGATATAGCATTAAATCAGTTGAGTTTTCATATTTTTGAACTATGCTACCACAGGAGTGGTTTTCTAACAGATGTTGCAAGGTTCTCAGGATGAGGTGGTGCTGGAAAATAAGGTAGTTGGTGGGATTCTTGAGGATAAGGTGAAATTGGTGTGGTGCTGCTTTTAAACAACACTTGTCTGTATCCCTAAATCCAAATGCTTATAAGTCTTGCCATATATATCTTTTGTTTCTGTGCATAATAACACGGTGTTGATATGATAAGGGGCATTGCTATAAAGGCTTCTCGTAAAGTTGATCTATCAAATGTTTTAAATATCGTTATCACGTAATGTATCGCACCCTTGGGATATAAATACATATTGGTTATCACATGGGATATATGCGTATCGCGTAATGTATCGTTGTTGTTGGGAAACATGGGAACATTGGGAAATTGGTCGAATTTTTCATGGAAACTTCAGGATTGTTGAAAAATACATCAATACACACTTAGAACTCAAAACATTACATAAAAAAAGTGCACATAATAGGGGTTCCTTTTGTATGGTTCCTAATACCGATCGAATTGATACAAGTATATTTAAAGTCTATTCATATAAATTATAGACGTAAGAAGACATGTATGGAAACACAAGCAATACATTCAAAAGCAAAATAAGAATCATTAGATCAGGTTACATACATGTTTGATTTTGTGTTTGGATACAAAAATTGGAACTGATTTGTGAGAAATTAAGAAATTTCGATTTTTCTCAAATTTTCACAACTTGCCCCATCTCCCCCAAATCTTAAAATTGAAGCTCCAAATCCATGATTTTTCATGAAAAAAATGAAGAATCATAGATTTGTAACCATTTGACATAGATTTAACGTAATTTATAATTAAAAAAGAGAAAAAAAAAATCGAAAATTGAAAATGCTCACCAGATCGAATAAGTGGGATATATCAGCACTACCTGTGCATTTCGTATCGTACAGGTGGGATACAAGACATATCGATATTTAAAGCACTAGATGTATCTGATACTAGGTAATATATGTTTATTTTGCCTCCTTGGAATTGCCCCATTCCTTTATTGATATGGTTGTCAATGGGTCAGATTTGGATTGGTTCGTAGTAACCCTATTAGGCTTAGTTAACCAAGTTCGGCTCCTGCCAAGTCTAGGTCTAGTTTTGAGGACCCGAACTAGAATCTAATTGAGCTCAAGTACCCCTTGGGGGTACCCATTAGGTCACCCGATCTAGGTATGGAGCTGGGTG
The DNA here is from genome assembly GCA_021015155.1 of Magnolia officinalis. Lineage (NCBI taxonomy): Eukaryota > Viridiplantae > Streptophyta > Magnoliopsida > Magnoliales > Magnoliaceae > Magnolia > Magnolia officinalis. The sequence continues at coordinate 82,722,924 of JAJHSJ010000002.1, read as the reverse complement.
AGGCATAAATTTTGAAAAAGGGACATACTGTCTACAAATTATTTTTTTGCCAAACTCACCAAAAAGGTGCATATGCACCCCCATTACCTCCCAATATAACCAACACAAGGTGCCAAATGACACCTTTGCTAACCATCGGGTTCAATTCTTGTTGGGTCCCAGATCTAGTTTTGAAGATCTAGACTAGAATGCAATTGAGTTTAGGTACCCCTGGCGGTACCCATTACTTAGTCTTCGGATCTAGGTATCGAGTTGGACACTGGATGGAACAAAACAATCATTGGCTTTTTAAAATTCATGAATTTAGATGGTACCAAACACATGAAAAAATTGCATTTACACCCAAATAAAGGATGCCAAACAACACCTTATTTGGTTCTTGCTGGGTCCGAGTCTAGTTTTGAAGACCTGGACCCATATCCAATTAAGTTTAGGTAGTATCCCTGGGGGTACCCATTAGGCTTTAGAATTAGGTATCAACTTGGTTCCAGGACGGGACAAAACAGTCATTACTTTTTATATTCATGAAGGTCTAGAAAAAGATTTGTTGTCTACAAAATTGTCATTCTTGAGTTTTTAAGCTGAAATAACATATACCATGGCAAACCTAGTGAGCCTGTCAGCCTAATTTTTAGGGGAGAATATTTGGACAGTCGAACCAACCTAATGCATAGTTTTTATATTTTGCATTGGTACACATGAGATACCTTGTACACAACATGCTTTATACACATGTGGACCTAGCAAACCTATTGAAAAACTTTATTCGCATCACTAAAGTGAGCTGAATGAATAATGATTTGGGTCACTGCAAAGGGAGCCAACCATAAGAACAGTTTCTACCAATAAAACAGGAACAAGAGATATTAATTGTTTGGATAATTGAACAACTCATACACTCACTTGTCTAAAAATACAATTACATGTACACCATGGGCTGAGTGATTAGCGGTTTGAGTCACTACAAAAGGGACCGAACCATAAGAATGTTTTCTAATAATAGAACAGGAACAAGAGATAATAATGGCATGGATAATTGAAAATGGGCCCATTATGCATGACTCATGCACTCAATTGTATCAAATGGATAAAAACAAAATTACGGATTCACCAAGGATTGTGTCACATCAATTATTTGAATCGCTAAACACGAGACCCAGCATATTCATGGTTGACATTAGTGGTATATCAATCTAACCAATATAGGTATCAAATATTTGCTTGGATTGTAATATGAGCCTTAGCATATCAATTAGTTTTGATCAGTAAAAATGGACACTATAATACAAAAGTTTTGGATCTCTAATATGGCCAAAATTATCTGAAGGGCTTGGATCAATTTGCTGGGATTGGCCTTATCATACCAATTGGTTTGGATCACTGAAAACGACCTCAATAATGCAAATGGTGTGGATCAATAAAATGGCCTAAACAATATATAGCGTTTGGATCACTTAACAAGAGCTAATAATATGAATGTTTTAAATCACTCCAAACAACTCACGCATTTCAAAAGGTTTGGATCACTTAACAAGAGTTAATAATATGAGCCTTAGCATATCAATTAGTTTTGATCAGTAAAAATGGACACTATAATACAAAAGGTTTGGATCTTTAAAATGGCCCAAATTATGTAAAGGGTTTGGATCAATTTGCTTGGATTGTGGAAGTATTGGCCTTAGCATACCAATTGGTTTGGATCACTGAAAATGACCTCAGTAATGCAAATGGTGTGGACCAATAAAATGGCTCAAACCATATATAGCGTTTGGATCACTTAACAAGAGCTAATAATATGAACGTTTTAAATCACTCTAGACAACCCACGCATTTCAAAAGGTTTGGATCACTTAACAAGAGCTAATAATATGAACGTTTTGGATCACTCCAAACAACCCAAGCATTTCAAAAGGTAGACCAATTGGATCCCTTCAAATGGACCAAGCATTTCAAAAGGTAGGCCCATCTAATAAATGGTTTGCTTAATGAAAATGGGACCATTCCAATAAATAGTACACATCACTAGAAGCGAGTTGAGCAATTAACATCTTGGATCACTATAAAGGGACCCAACCATAAGAACGGTTTCTACTAGTAAAACCAGAACAGGAGATATTATTGGTTTGGATAATTGATAATGGGCCCATTGTGCGACTTATGCACTCCATTATTACAAACGGGTGAAAACATAATTACAGATCCACTAAGGTTGTATCACATAAACTATTTAAATCATTAAAAAAAAAGGCCTTCGCATACTCATGGTTGACATTATTGGAATCTCAATCCAACCAACACAGGCTATAAACCATTTACTACGATTTTTGTATATAAGTCTTGGCATATCAATTAGTTTGGATCACTAAAATTGGCCTCAATAATACAAAGGATTTGGATCACTAAAATGACCCTTTTTTGTTGCTTTTTGAAAGGCCCAAATCGTGGGAAGGGGGATTATTGAAAACATGGGCCCTAACATATCAATTGATTTGGATCATTGAAAACAACCTCAACCATACGAAGGATGTGGACCAATAAAATGGCCCAAATTATATAAAAAGGTTTAAATCACCTAAAATGAGCCAGTAATATGAATGATTTGGATAACTCTTAGCAACCCAAGCATTGAAAATGTTAGTCCAATTAGATCACTTCAAATTGTCCAAGCATTTCAAAAAGGTTGGCCATCCAATAAATGGTTTGGTTAACAAAACTGGGACCATTGCTATAAATCCTTCGCATCACTAGAAGTGCGTTGAGTGTTAACGATTTGGGTCACTGCAAATGGACCCAACCATAAGAATGGTTTTTACTAAGTAAAACCAGAACAAGATGTATTAATTGTTTGGAGTGATTAACGTTTTGTTCACTATCAAGGGACCTAACCGTAAGAATGACTTCTACCAATAAAATCAAAACAAGAGATATTAACAGATTGGATAGTTGAAAATGGGTCCATTGTGCATGACTTATGCACTCGATTGTCTCAAATAGGTGAAAACTTAATTTTAGATCCATCAAAGGTTATGTCACATTGACTTTTTGGATTACTAAACATAAGCCTCAACATATTCATGGTTAACATTAGTGGCATATCAATCCAACCAACACGGGCTATCAAATATTTGCTTGGATTGTTGAATATGAACAACCCAAATTATGGAAGGGTTTGTATAACTTTGCTTGGATTGTTGAAACATGGGCCATATCAATTGATTTGGATCACCGAAAACGGCCCCAATAATGCAAATTGTGTGGATAAATAAAATGGCCCAATTTATAAAAAGGATTTGGATCACTTGAAAAGAGCTAGTAATATGAATGTTTTGGATCACTACAAACAACCCAAGCATTTCAAAAGGTTAGCCCAACTGGATCACTTCAAAGAAAAGCATTTCAAAAGGTAGGCCCATCCTATAAATGGTTTGGTTAGCGAAAATGTGACCATTCCTACAAATAGTTCACTGCAAAGGGACCCAACCATAAGAATGATATCTAGTAGTAAATCCAAATAGGAGATATTAATGGTCTAGATAAGTGAAAATGATGCCCATTGTGCATGAATTGTGCACTCAATTGTCTCAAACAGGTGGAAACACAATTACAAATCCATTAAGAGTTGTATTACATCAACTATTTGGATCACTAAACATTGTCCTTAACATGTTCAGGGTTGACATTAATAGCATACCCATCACACCAACATAGGCTATAAAACAATTGCTTGATTGTTATATATGAGCCTTAACATATCAATTAATTGGATCATTAAAAATGACCTCAATATTATGAAAGGGTTTCGATCATTAAAACAAACCAAATTATGTGAAGGGTTCAGATTACTTTGCTTAGATTGTTGAAACGCAGGCCTTAGCATATGAATTGATTTGGATCATTGAAAATGACCACAATAATACGAAGTATGTGTATCACTAAAATGGCCCAAATTATATAAAGGGGGCCCAAATTATATAAAGGGTTTAGATCACTTAAAATGAGCTAGCAGTATGAACGATTTGGATTACTCCAAACAACCCATGCATTTGAAAATCAGAAAAAGCTTTTGAAAAGGTAGGCCCATCAGATAAAAGGTTTGTTTGATGAAAATGGGACCATTCCTAAAATTTTTTGAATCATTAGAAGGAAGTTGTGTGAATAAGGGTTTGAGTCACCGGTCACAGCAGAGGGACCCAACCATACGAACAGTTTCAATTAGTAAAATAAAAAACAAGAGATGTTAACACTTTGGATAATTGAAAATGGGCCCATTGTGCATGACTCATGCACTCATTTGTCTCAAACGAATGAAACACAAATACCAATCCACCAAGGTTTGTGTCACATTGACCATTTGGATCACTAAACATGGGCCTTAGCATATTCATGGTTGACATAAACGGCATATCAATCCAACCAACATGGGTTATAAAACATTTGTTTGGATTGTAAAATATAAGCCTTATCATATCAATTAATTTGGATCATTAATATTGACCTCAATAATACAAGAGGGTTTGGATGAGTAAAATGGCCCAAATTATATGAAGGGTTTGGATCACCATGCATAACAAATTTGATTCTTGAACGTATATCTTAACATCTAATTGGTTCATATTATTGAAAACAACCTTAATCATTTGAAGCATTTGGATCATTAGAAACAACCCCAATCATATTAAGGGTTTTTGGTCACTCAATACAAGCCAACCACATGAATGGATTAGGTCAATTGAAATGGCCCCTGCATATTAAAGATTTCAAACAATAGAATTAATGGATCAAATCATATGAATGGTTCACATTACCAGAAACAAACTCATCCTTACTAACATGAATCGTTGAATATCGATCTATCATATGACTAATTTGGATTGTGGAAAATGAGCACACAATTATATGCCAAGATTCGTGCTCACCTAGCATTTTTGCTTGTTTAACCCAACAAGGAATATAAAACATTAAGTGATTGGATTGGCAATAGAGCTTTCATATATCAAATTGGTTTGGTCTAACCAAATTAAGGGTTTAGATAACTCAAAACAGCCTCAATTGTATCAAGTGTTGCATTGGTGAACAAAGGCTTAAGCAGTGTTCGAAATATTGGTATCGTGCAATGTATCGCACCCTTGGGATACCAAGTGTTGCATCAGTAAACAAAGGCCTAAGTTGTTCGAAATATCGGTATCACGCAATGTATCGCACCCTTGGGATACAAATAAGTATCGATTATTGCATGGGATATATTGTTTGTATCTCATAATTTACCGCATTTTTTGGGAAACATGGGAAAACTTTGGGAAATGGTTGAATTTTTCAATGAAACTTCATGAATAATTAAAAAATACCTTAATACACACTTTTAAATTATACAATCTCAAAAAAGAAGTGCACATAATAGGTTTTCTTTCTATAGGGTCCTAAGTTATGCGTTGTCAGATTGAACTAAAACAGCTAACTGTATTCAAATATGATGCATAATGGACAACTAATATGCCATGAAAAAAAGGATGGACATAGTGGATTTCTCACAAACATCATGGTGGGCCCCACCACGAGCCCCATAGGACCATGAGGCAGATTCAAATCTTATGTGGACCACACCATAGGAAACAGTGGTTCTTGAATGCCCACCATTAAAAACTTCTCAGGGCCGCACTGAGGGTGGACCTTGACTATGGGCCCACCATGATGTATGGATTGTATCCATACCATCCATCCATTTTAAGAGATCATTTTAGAGCATGAGTCAGAGAACGATGTGCGTGGAACCCTAATTGTAGCTCCATCCATTATGTATGTGTTGTATCCACACCATCCATCCATTTGGAAAGAACAGTTTAATTTTAGGGCCTGAGCTAAAGAATGAGGTTGATCCAATACTCAAGTGGACCCTACCACAGAAAACAGTGGGGACAATGACGCCCACCGTTGAAACTTTAAACCACTTATGTGGGGCCCACCATGATGTTTACTTGAGATCCAACCTGTTCACAAGTTCATGTAGATATGGGTGAAGGGAACACACAAATATCAACTTGATTGAAAACTTTTATGGCCCTCACAAAGTTTTTAATGGTAGGTGTTCAATCCCCATTGTTTTGTGTGGTGGGTTCCACTTGATCTTTGGATTTGACATATTATTTGTCTCATGATCTAAAATAATCTCTCTCAATGGATGGACAAAATGGATAAACAATACATACATAAATATGAGCCCCATCGTAAGGGTACATCGTCTTGAGTGCAGCCAATCAAACGGAATCCAAACACCTTACGAGCACGGATTAGGTGCTACTGTAGGGCCCACCATGATGAAATGTTGTATATCCACTCCATCCATTCGATTTTTCAACTCATTTTTGGATGTTGTCCCAAAAATTAAGTACATCCAAATTTTAGGTGGACCACACCACATGAAATAGTGATAATTGAACGTTCACCATTAAAAACATATGAAGGCCCATTTTAAGTAGATCCACCATGTTTATTTATCATCTAACCTGTTGATAAGGTCAACCAGAAGTGAATGAAGGGAATATACAATGATGAACTTAACTCAAAACTTTTGTGGCCTATAAAATGCTTTTAATGGTTATTCACCACTTTTTCTGGTGTGGTCCACCTGAGATTGGGATTTGCTGAAGTTTTGGCCTAACGTCCTTAAATGATATGAAAAACCAGATGGACATCATGTATAAAACATATACATCAAGGTGGACCCCATAGACCACGTTTATAAAGGAAGCAGATTAGCCGTTGCGGGCCCCATCATGATGTATTTATTATATCTATACCAACCATCCATTTGGCGAGATCACTTTAGGACATGTAACAAAAAATGAGTCATATCCAAAGCTAGAGTGGTCCACATCACAAATACCAATGGGATAATGATTCCCACCGTTAAAACATTCGTAAGGCCTGCCCACCGTAATGTTTTTTTCTCCATCCAATCTATTCATAAGGCTACACAAACATGGATGAAGAGAAAAAAAACAAATATCAGATTGATCGAAAACTTCTGCGACCCCAAGAAGGTTTCAATGTTAGGCGTTTAATCTCCCACTACTTTCTGTGGTGTGGTCCACTTGATCTTTGGATCTATCTTATTTTTGGGCTCAACCCTTAGAACGATCTCGCGAAATGGACGAATAGTTTGGATATTACATTTACATCATGGTAGGGTCCACGGAAGTCTTCAACTCACCAGCCAGGTCTCTGGTGTGCAGTACACCACCCGATTCGCTTCCGTAAATGGCATCGGAAGCCATTTTCACAGCAAGAAAGGGTTCCAGTCCTTCCAGAACCCTAAATCTCAAATCCCAAATCCCAAATCCCCACGATTTTGATAGATTTTTGCACGTGGATTAGGCACTACCCCCACCTATTCGGAGCTCGGGACAAGCGGAGGCTCCGAGGGCCATTGAGGGGCCACCGTGATGTATGAACTTTATCCACACCGTCCATATATCTTTTTCATATTATTTTAAAATATTTTCCATAAATTGGAGAATATCCAAGTCAGTGCAATGCAATAATAACTCGGTGAGATTGAGGTCAAATCCACAGGGACTCAACTTGTACGTAATTTGAAGATAACTAGAACTAGAAAAAGATCTAAATTGAATTATAGAATAGTTGAGAGGAATTGTGAATAAAGTATCAATACTTAAAAGGAAACTAAAGCGCAAGGATCCACTTGTAGCTATCAGGATGTTACCTTACTCGATTCAACAAACACAACTAGAATCAAAGTCCTATCCTATCCAATTGGAAGATGAAGCAATTAAATCAAATGTCTAAACTTTTCATTAATCTAGTCCTCAATGGAGGAGTATTGTGATGATTGGAAGGAAATTCGTGCATTCACCATGCCCAGGAGACGGTGGTGAATCATGAGTTTTACCAATCTCACAATCTCAAAATAGGAAAAGAAGATATTCAAAGCTATCACAACATCTATCGTAATTTGAGTCACAATAAATCATAGAAAATTAAAAATATTCCTTAAATTCAAATTATAAATCAATGATGTTCAACATAAACAAGAAAACATCAAAATAAACTACAACTTCACCTCTTAGCCCTAGCTAAAAGATTAGGTAGTCATAGCTAACTCAAAAAAAAAAAAAAAAAAAAAAAAAAAAAAAGGTAAAAGATATACTAGAATCCATGAAGAAAACGAAGTAGAAGAACGTTATTAGCGCTTCGCCTAGGCCTTCTCTCCATTTCCAAACCCTAAAAGATGCTTTGGAGTATCATAGGAAGTCTTATTTATAGTTGTGGAATTCCAACTTTCGCACCGAGTTGGATAAATCTAGGAACCGCCTCAAATTTACGCACTCTGCACAGTTCCTAAAATAGACTTTCAGAACTTTCATTTTTTAGACTCAGAGTTTCAGAATATGTTTTTTCAGGATAAATTTCAAGAATATGTTTTTTTAGGACAATTTTCAGGATTCCTTTTCTTTTTCTTCACTTCAAATCTTCGATTCTCTTCATTCCTCACTTGGTTTCCTTGGATCTTTGGCATGTAAATTCTTCATTAATGACTTTTAAATCTCCAAATCTTCATTTAGTAATATTTTGAGTATAAATCTTCCTTTTGGCATCAATTTTACCTTAAGCTCTCAAAATCACCTCGCACATGAAAACATGCATAATTAGATCGATTAAGTGCTATCATGTTTATAAAACCAAGGTATAAATAGGGGGAAATATGCAATATTTCACACTCAACACCAATCATCTAAAACACAATTGCATCAAAAATACCAATACCAACCTTGTGCTAGAAAGCTTTTCAATTTTTAGCTCTGATACCAATTATTGCGGAAAAATACCCCCACATGAACGGTGTATGACAAGCCAAACTACAAAAAAAAAAAAAAAAAAAAAAAAAAGACCAAAATGAAAGGTTAGTTCAGTAATATGCCTACGTCCGCAATGTAGGAACTTAAAACTTTCTTTTTCATTAAAATAAGAAAAATAGAAGTACAAGACTTATCTTGGAAATTCTTATTTTATGTTTATGAAATTATTCCCTTTTGATTTCGATTACTTTGAGTTTAACCTTTAGGTATTTAGCTTCATCCCTTTTACAAATATCTTGAATTCTTTGGATTAGAATTTGTATTACCTTTATCAATCTTAATTGTTTTTTATCATCTTTCTTGAATCTTGATTTCCTATCAATTGTACGGATCTTGTTTTCTTCAGTTTATCTTTAGAATCTTAAACCCCTGGTGTACTTTTCCTTAATTATGTGAAAATATGGATGTCCTTTTGCATGTGGATAATCCTCATACTTTGTTAGTTTCTCTTTTGAAATCGTGATTAAGTAAAAATGATTTGTTAAAGTTATTCATGGGATCTACATGCATTATGATCATGGAGTATTTGAAATTTGGTTTACTTCGTTGCATTATAATAATAGAATATTTGAAATTTGTTTGCTTGGTTGCACCATCATCAAGATATACTTGGAAATTTGAACTTGAAATTGTGAAATGATTAGAATTAGATTTAAATGGAAATTGGATATGTGAACATGTAAAGATTGTTCATTGACGGGTATATAAGGATTGCTCGTTTCATTAAATTAGATTGGTGAGCATGTAAGGATTGCAAAAAGTTTCTATCGTCAAAGCCATGTGGGATCTTGTCATTTCGCTAAATTGGATCGGTAAGGATTGGTCGCCTCGTTGGACTGAATAGGTGAGCATGGAAGGATTGTACAAGGTTCATATTATCAGAGTCATGCAAGATCTTGAGAAAGTGATTAAATTGAATCTTAACGTGGTAGAATACTCAGTTGCATATATCACTGCATTCATGACATTATCTGTGATAACCTAAAAAAATTCTGCACACGAGTAGGTATACGAGTAGTTTCTTATTTATAATTTAGCAAGTATAATTTTTTAAAGAGATGCTTAGATGAACGTGCATGTACATACCATTACTCACAGGTACACATAATAAGCTTCAGACCCTTATGTTTCTTAGTACTCTCAATCGTTCATAAACCCAACTATTGAAATAACTCATCTTCACTAGATTAAAATATCTGATCATCTACTTCGTTTTTATACCACTCAATCATATGAACTAATTACAAGATCATTAAATATATTTATACACACATTGATTTGAGATTCTAAACTATGAATCTTGCTCGTCACCCATGTATGACCATAACCTAACATTGAAATCTCAATCTAACAACCTGTCGACACTAGAGGGCAGATTCCCCAAGGGTGCGGGAGATCCACTCTCTTCTTTTTACTTGGTTGGCTCACTTGAGGGCTTTCGTAAAGGGGATGAAGGTGTTATATTTGACCAGAGTCGCCACTAACCAATTGTTACGATCCTATAGTTGGTTAGAGCCTATAGAAACGCTTAAGATTGAGAACCCAAAGATTCTTAACCCTAAGATAACTCGTGAGTTTACGTTTTAGAGATTCAAAGTAAGGGATTAAAGTTATAGAGATGGAAGGTGTTGGGCACCCACTCCACTGTACGGATATACGGTCTTTACTTCACTAGATCTGACTAATTTCTAAAGAATAAGG
>JAJHSJ010000002.1:82656063-82712250 GCA_021015155.1 Magnolia officinalis | reverse complement strand
GCCCTACGTGGGACCCACCCAGGAGGAAAAAGGGATTGGCTGGCACTGCACAACTGAGCTGTGGTGTCAACGTTGCAAGTGGGTGGGTTTGTTCCACACCATCCATTTGCATGGACCCACTGTAGGTGTATGAGTCTTGTCCACACCGTCCATCTGTCCTGACGGTGGGATTCACTTTGATGCATGTGTTCTCCATCACCACCGTCTAGAATGTCTGGACGGTGTAGTGAGCTCCAACGTGATGTATGTGCCTCAAATCCACACCGTCCAGACCTCTGGACGGTGGGCTGATCACGAGGTATGCATTATATCTAAACCGTCCATCCATTTTTACTATGTTGGCCACCGTGAGGTATGTGTGGTGGGCCCCACGTGGGACTCATCTGCCTGAGCAGGATCGGCTGGAGTACCCACGCACACCAGCGTAATAGTTGCTGTATATACGGCAGCCGGTTCTTTGGGCCACGCCTCGATGTACACGTTGTGGCCCACACTGTTCAGATGGCTGGACAGTGGGCCATGCCGTGATGTATATGTTATATCCTCCATTTATCAGGTGGACCACACTGTAAAATCAGCGGGATTGAATGTCTACAGGAACATTTGGGGCCACAGAAGTCTTGGATTAATATGAAATTTGTTTTTCATCTTAATTCAAGCCTTTGCGACCTCATGAACAGATTGGATGGGAAATGGACATTATGTTGGGCCCTATGAGTTTTAAATAGTGAAAATCATTATTCCCGTTGTTATTTTTGGTGTGGCCCATATGATGCGGCCCACTCATTATATATGAGGCCCAGTGTCGAGGCCCATGGGCGAGGCCAATGTGATGTGTTTGAGGCCATGAGTGAGGCCCAATGCGATGTATGTGGAACTCGTTGCGTTGTGTATGAATCCCTAGTGTGAGGCCCATGGGCGAGGCCCATTATGATGTATTCAAGGCCCATGGGCGATGTATATTAAGCCCTTGTGTGGGGCCCACGGGCCCACTATACGTATGGCTCTATGTGGACCACTCCTTAGGAACGATGTTGGTTAAATGTCCACATTGATGGGCAATGATGGTTGGATGTCCACATTGTGACCTTCACTTAAGCCTTGTTAGGCTCATTCTCATCATTCTCTTAGTGGGTTAACCCAAATAAGTGAGTCTCATTCACCATAGACGGATGACTCCGTGCTATCGGATTTAATATAACCACGACGGAGTGCCGATCTTTATACTATGGTTGATCGGTTGATCATCTATGGACCTCGCCTTGTTTATATGTTGATTATCGGTGCCGATTATCGATGCTGATTGTCGGTACTGATTGTCGATGCTAATCATTGGTGCCGATTATCGAGGGCAATGCTGATTATATATACTGATTATCGGTACCGGTTATCGATATCAATTATGAGTATGTGACAACATAGCATCATGATACATGCCCATGCGCATCATCTGCATGCTTGTGATAAGATGAGTGATTGATCATAGCACATGTCATTTGACAAATTGTTATGGGACTCCCTAGTAAGGGGAAGTTGCCCATATGAGCGCGTAATACGTGCATGTTTACTATATGACTGGATTGCGTGATTTATGCATCTCGCATTGTGTGATATATATATTGTACGCCCTAGCGACATTAAGGCCGTAGGCTCCACAGGTACATCGTGGTTGACAGGATTGGACACCAAAAATCTTGTTCTATATGAGGTGTTATAGATGTCCCTGGGTGAAAGTCCCTAAACCCTTATGATACCAGGAGGTTGCTCCAACGTCTAGACCGAGTGGGTGCATGGGCACCGAGTGCCAATTACCAGAAGGCCGCACTTTCCACTATGTTGTGATCGGTTGGAAGGGAGTGCGGCCTTACCCGCCCGAGAGGAGGGGGCAAAGCTAGACTGAGTTTGATCAGCTCAAGGAATAGGTCCGCTATCGACGAGTCAGGCCCGATATTGACAAACGGATAGTGAGGTCTCTTCCACTCACCTTATTGTGCGCGATGGGGCGGCTATCTGGTTTGGAGTGTACTAGGCCCCGGTGATATTCCAGAGTTGAGTTATATCGATATGTGGACTTAGATGAGGATTGGTATGCTTGGTTTGCATCTCGCATCGCATGGCTTTGGTTTGGCTGACATCATTCATGCCTTACATCGTATGGCCTTGGTACGACCAATAGTATTTGTGGATTTATCATCATATTCCGCATTACTCTGATATTGCATAATTGTATTATTATATCGCGCACACACTTTCACCGCCCTCTAAGCTTTCCATAAGCTTATGCACAACCGTTGCGTGCAGGTGACGTTGGACCGCAGCAGCGCTGAGGTAGGAGCGCTTAGTAGATCATCTTTGAGCTTTTTGTTCATCATCATTGTATTTCCCTTTATGTGCTTTGTACTTGTAAATTTTTTATCATAGTGAAAATGTGATGGAGTTTTTTGTTGTTGTTTGTGGGTCATACCTTTGGTTATGCTTATTATGAATCAAACTGATGTTGAAAACCCTCCTCGTAGCATCCCAGGATCGGAACATAGCGGATGGGCGTTGGGAGAGAAGAATGGGGTTCTACGGAGGCTGTCGGCGCCGGATTCGGTGATTGAAAATTTTGTGAGCCCAGTTTCCGAGTTTGGGGCGTGACACAAGATCCTTTAGATCAAGATCTAAATCCAAGGGCAAAGGCAAGGGAAAGTTAAAATGCTAGAATTATGGAATGTTAGGGCACATGAAGAAGAATTGTACAAATCCTAAGTCGAAGAAAGAAAACTCAGAGGCTTCTTCTAGGGAGGCCAACACTGCCACGTTTGATGAAAATGATGTGTTGTCAGTATCAATGATCGGACACTTGTACGATGATCGTAGAGATGAGTGAATCCTTGACATTGGGGCTTCATATCACATGACTCCTCTTTGAGTTGGTTCCCCAGTTACAGGGAGTGCGATGGTGGATACGTGTTTATGTCTAATGATAATTTCTCTAAAGTTGTGGTTGTTGGTACGGTGCGTATCAAGATGTCCGATGAGATAGAGCGTACTTTGACTGAGGTCAGACACATTCCTGATATGAAAAAAGTTTAACTTCTCTCAGTGCACTCGAAGAAATAGGGTGTAAGTTCACTGGTTGTAATGGTGTCCTTAAAGTTTTAAAAGGGACACTCATGGTTATGAGAGCGTAGAGACACGAAACCTTTATAGGTTGATTGAGAGCACTTCAGTAGGTGGAGCGACAGTGAGTGCTATGGATTCCACTCCTGCAGGTGTGTAGCATACTTGTTTGGGCCACATGAGCGAGTGAGGCATGAAGGTACTTTCTGATCATTGTTTAATTCCAGTTTTTTAAGAATTTATATTTAAATATATGCGAGTATTGTATATATGGTAAACAATCTAGGATATCCTTTAAGATTGGTAAACATGTATGTAAGGGAGTGCTTGATTATGTGCACTCTAACATATGGGGGTCATCGCCAGTGGTTTTCGTTGGGGGGTCGTCATGGTTTGTCACATTCATTAATGACTACTTTCGAAAAGTTTGAGTTTATTTCATGAAACATAAATCTAAAGTTTTCATCAAATTCAAACAATGGAAAGCCATGGTGGAAAAATAATCAGGGCGAAAAATAAAAATTTAAGGACTGATAATGGTGGTGAATTTACTTCCACTCAGTTTAATAAATATTGCAAAGATAAAGGGATCATTAGGCACAATTCAGTGCGTCACACACCCAAACAAAATGGTGTGGCTGAGCGGATGAATCGGACACTCTTGGAGAGGGCCCGAAGAATGTTAAGTAGCATTGGACAAGGACCTTATGGACTGAGGCCGTTAAAATGTTTTACTATTTGGTGAACCGATCTCCTTCTACGGCAATTGATTGTAAGATCTCAAAAAAAGTACGTAGTTGTCATGCGATTGACTACTCAGATTTGCACATATTTAGTTATGAGGCTTACTCTCATGTACCGTCAGTTCAGAGAGATAAGTTAATTCATAGAGCCAAAAAGTATATCTTTATTGTTTATGGTGTTGGTGTGAAAGGTTACAGGTTATACGACAAGGTCACACGCAAGGTCATCATTAGCCGTGATGTCAGATTCGATGAAAGCTCTCTATTCCGTAAGAATGATCAGAATGAGCAAAAGGAACCTGAAAGGTTAGTCGTAGACGTTTAGATTGACACAGATAATACTCAGGTAAAGACAAATGCATAGACAGAGGTACAAGAGCAGGTGGAGCAACCACCTGTGAGAAGAAATGAGATCGTAGGTTACCAAAAAGATACACGAATGATTCTAATATTGCATATGCCCTCATTACAGATAAGAGGAACTCATCTACTATTCACAATGCTCTTGATGAGTAAAATGAAGAAAAGTGGAAGGCGACAGTGGACGATGAGATGGACTCCTTACACAAAAACAACACATGGGGGCTGGTTGAGCCTCCAGTAGAGCGAAAAGTGATCGGATACAAGTGGTTATTTTAAAAGAAACATGATAGATACAAAGCAAGGCTGTTAGCGGAGGCTTATGCTCAGAAAGAAGGAATCAAATTCACAGAGATATTCGCACCGATGGTTAAGCAGGTGTCTATCAGATTTGTGTTGGCACTGGTGAAAGTACCCTAGTTTGTCAATTCACGTGACGGTTGAGTCATAGAGTCAAGTAAGCCCCACATTGAAGACAATACGACTGAAATCTCAAAAGGAAAAGATCAAGAAGCCTTAAAAGTAAACGGCTGAAATCTCAAACAAGAAGGAAAAGATCAGGAAGCGTCAAAGGTAAATTAAGCCTCACATCCTGACCAAAATACCTAGGTATAAGAATCCCCTCATAATCTAAGTTTGCTTAAAATCAACTAAGAAAACCTTAGAAAAACTTAGAATTACAAGGTTTTAGTTGCAAACTGTATATTGAAAGGAAATCAATTTTTCTGCAACTGTCGATAACATAGAAACTAAGTTTAGATGACATCGAAAAGTGCCCCATATATGTCCAGTAACCAAACCATATGTCTGGAGAATTTCTCGATGACATCGAACCTACATTCGATGACATCGAAAAATGGGCACCCACTTGTCCAGCAAGCTTAATTGGAAAATCATGAATTATTCGATGTAATCGAACTGCCATCGATTACATCAAAATTCAAACTTCGATGACATTAAAATATGGACCAATCTGTCCAGAGAGTTTTCGAAAGGAAATCATGAATTATTCGATGCAATCGAACTACCTTTGATGCCATTGAAATTCAAACTTTGATGACATCGAAGAAGGTTCGATGACATCAAATATGGGAACCCAAAACTCTCCAGCAAGCTTTAAGAATTTTCAGTAAAAATCTCGATGACATCGAGAAGTCATTCAATGACATTGAAGGTATCTTTCGATGACATCGAGTAGAACAGTTCAAGCACTTACAAGAATATTTATGCGCCAAGGCTCGATGCAATCGAAGTCAGTTCGAGTCATCAAAGGCAACTTCTATGACATCGATCCCTGACAGATTTCTGCCAGTTTTTTTTTAACTGTTAGGACTTCATTGCCTATTTATTGAGGGTTGTTTTCTTGGTTCCTCAGTGAGAAAAATAGTGAGATTTAATAAAGTTATTGCTATAGAAATACTACCTACCATCATAAATCCCTTTCTTATAGGAGTTCATCCTTCAACCCTATCTTAAATGCAATCATTGAAGAATCAATAGATTGGATTGAGAATGAACTTCATCATTTAAGGATCTTCCAGCGACTCACTCACTAGTAAATCATTGAACTAGAATCCTTGAATGCTTGATATTTGGGAATCTCATCCACACTTAAATACCCACATTCAATAATAAGATTTACCAATATACCTTGACCCAACAATCGACGACTTGTATTGGAGCATTATAACTGTTGCAGATCAAGGGAGCTAAAGATTCTTCACCACAAGGAAGATCATCATTAGCATGTATTAAAAGCGAGGCTCACTCACTTACAAGTAAGTTATAGAGTCTACAAGAGTCTGAAACCCTTCCATTGTGTATGATTTGGTTTCAGAGTTTGTTCTCAAACTCCCTAAGACCTTTCGCATGCCTCCAATGGGAGAATACGTATAATGTCTTTGTGTAGGACCTATTGCCTTATGTAGGCATATGTATTTACCTTGTGTAGGCATGAGTGTTTACCTTGTGTAGGCATAGTGAGTTGCCTTGTGCAGGCACCTAAGGATGTCTTATGTAGGCTCCCTAGTTAACCTGTGTAAGTTGTAAAGGTTTTGGTTAATCTGATTTTAACCAATGATAGTGAAATCTAACACACTCTAGGGTAGAGTGCGTCAGTTGAGAGTGGAGTAGGCACGTAGCCGAACCACTATATATTATTGCATTTGTGATGATTACTCTTGCACATATGTATTGACTGTTGGAATGTTTACTTTATGTACAATACATGTTTGATTCAATGCAACACTTAGATTTTTCACTATCTTAGAAGTTGAATATAAATTACTTCTTGATAATCCTACTAATTAACTTATTTTAAATTGATAGAATTTATAGTTCAGTAGGATTAAAGTTTTAAAAGTCCTATTCAGCCCTCTCTAGGACACTTGGACATACATCCATACTTCAATAGTAGCGGTCCTACCGCAATTTCAACTGGTTGCCCAATACGATCTTGAGTTGGAATAAATGGACGTGAATACTGCATTCCTGCACAGGAAATTGGAAGAGCAGATCTACATGAAGTAAGCAGAGGGCTACAAAGCTAAAGAGGGATAAAACAAGGTTTGCAGGTTAATGAGGTCGTTGTATGACCTGAAATAGTCGCCTAGGCAGTGGTATAAAAAATTTAATTCTTTCATGTTGAGTCAGAAATTTAGTAGGAGTGAATACGATCACTGTGTCTATTACAAGACATTGAGTGATGGCAAATTCATCATCCTAGTATTGTATGTTGATGATATGTTAATCACCGGTCATGATATATCAGAAATCAACGTACTGAAGACTCAGTTATTAGGGACATTCGAGATGAAAGATCTGGGGGCTGCAAAGAGAGTTCTCGGCATGATATATAGAGAGACAGGCTTTGGTTATCACAAGTAGAATACTTTGAAAGCGTTGATCAAGTATGGGATGGACAAGGTGAAGCCGGTTAGCGTTCCCAACACAGCTCACTTAAAGCTTTCCTCAGAACAATGTCCTAAATCAAATGAGGAAAAATAAGATATGTCTTGTGTTCCTTATTCAAACGTAGTTGGTAGTTTAATGTATGTCATGGGCTGTACGAGACCGGATATTTCACAGGTAGTCAGTGTTTTGAGCAAATATATGTCAAACCTCGACAAACAACATTGGGAAGCGGTGAAATGGCTACTTCGATACACTCGAGGTAAAAAAGACTTTGTTTTAACTTTTGAGAAGACGGGAGCAAAGTTGGTAGGGTATCTGGATTCAGACTACGAAGGCAGTGTGGACTTCAGAAAATTGACTTTAGGTACTCGTTTGTACTAGCAAGTGGAGCAATTAGTTAGATGTTGAAGCTTCAGTTCGTGGTGGTTCTTCCATGATTAAAGCGGAGTATATGGCAGTGATGGAGACTCTCAAAGAAGGTATTTGATTGAGAGACATGATAAAACAATTGGGGCTTCAGCAAGAGGCCATGTCAGTTCATTGTGACAGCGAAACCGCTATCAATTTGGATAAAAATTTTATTTATCACTCCTGTACTAAACACATTGATGTTCGTCACCATTTTATCCAACAAATGCTTGATGAACGAGGCATGACTCTAGAAAAGATTCATACCGGCGTGAATCCGGCGGACATGTTCACCGAGGTGGTTCCTGTAGAAAAGTTCAAGTTCTGTGCGACTTCTCTAAGCTTGACGATAATCTAAAAGGAGGACGAAGTGTGCACGAGAAGCGATAATGGAGCTATGAGCAAGGTAGAGATAAGAGAAGAAGACAAGAAGCTACACGTTTAATGATTGAAGACATGGTAGATATTGTTGTAATTTACATCTTAAATCAAGTCAGTTACAGGGCCTATCGATGCCATCGACAGATTGTTCGATGTTACCTTCGATGACATCGAATAGTGCTTGATCCCATTGGGATTTTTCAGATTTTCTCCAGTTGGTCGTTGGACTAACTAGGCGTCTTTTCGATGTTATCGATATGTGTTCAATGACATCGAAGGTTTGTTCAATGCCATAGAACAAGGCTCAATGCAATTAGAAAAAAATTAGATTTTTCAGTTTGGTCTCTGGATAGTTTGGGTGTTATTTCGATGCCGTCGATATGACATCGATGCTATCGAAGGATAAGTTTCGATGACATCGAAATATGTTTGATGCTATCGAACTAATCAGCACAAATTTATGTAGAACTGCGATTTTATGGGATTTGTTTCCGATTTCGTTTGAGATTCCTTCTTGGCTTATAAATATGGATGTAAACAGGATTGGGAGGGTATCTTAGGGTTTCTAATTCGTCCAGAGGGTTTCAATGGTGAAGCAAGGGTTGATTCGAGGCTGTTCGAATCGGGTAAGTTCTTTCCTTTGTAATTTTTACTTTCATAGTGATATATGTCACTTTGCGCCGTGGTTTTTTCCCACAAGAATTTTTGCACGTTAAAATCGCCATGTCCTTTTGGTGTTTGCTTGGTACAATTGGATTACTCTCCTAGATTTATCTCCATGTGCTTCTACAGTCACCCAACAAACACTACATAAGAAAGCAATCATGCATACATGGAAGCCCCGTTCAATTAGAACTCACTGTGCAGACAACCTATAGCCAGTGAGGGAGCAAGTGTTTATACAAGACTTAGGGGTGTACACGAACCGAGCTAGCTCGATTAGCTCGCTCGACTCGACTCGAAAAAGCTCGATTCGACTTGGTTCGAAGCTGAGTTTGAGCTGATTTTTTGAGCTCGAAAATGAGTTCGAGCCGAGTTCGAGCAAGCCCTAGCTCGAATCGAACTCGAATCGAACCAGTTCGGTGACTCGGTTACTTTGCCATTGATGTTGCTCACCAACTGTTTGATAAAATGACTCAACGAAATGTGGCTGGTGGCAAGGAAGGTTTGGCTGGTGGCAAGCAAGGTGGGGGGCTTTAGTTTCAAATAGGTTTTGAATACCGGAGAGTTTCATAACACAATTCTTAATCTGTAGGTCCCATATATGTTGGACCATGTACCTATAACCATTCACTCCAATAACATTGAAACTTAGATTCCTCTCTGCATCCTTGAAAAGAGGAGAATCATCAGCATTACTACCATAAGAACAAACACCGCTAATACTCAGCCCACTACTGCTGCTCCATCCTCTTCCATCTCTATTAGTTGCTTCCTCCGCGATCTTTGCTAGCGTGTAGCTTACCAAACTGTCAATCTTCTTGTCTCCGTTTGGAGGACCCAAGTAAGAATCCCCACCAAAAATCGAAGAACACTGGTCAGTATTTTTCTGCAGGGCCCTTGTCCACAGCATCTTCACTTTCCTACCCTCAATCACATCTAGCTCACTAAGGTCCCCACTGCATCCGTCTATCAATGTCATCTGCTCGTTGGCGTCTAAGAACATCACCCAGTTAGAGAAGACAATAAGGTAGATAGTGTCGTCGCCGACATCAAACACTTCAGTGCAGCTCAATTTCCTACCGAAACCATCAATTGAAGTCTATTCCTGTAAAACCATTGCCTCTATTAGTAAAACAGTAGGATTTTGAAGTTGCAGTTCAGGTGTTCGTGGAAATGCCTCAATGACGAACTCGGGCCGAGCTATTGACCGAACCGAGCCGAGCTGGCCAATCAGGCTCGAGGACTGAGCGGAGCCGAGTTCAAGCTGAGGTCAGCTAGTGTTCAAGCCGAGTCGAGCTGAGGCCAGCTAGACTCGGTTCAACTCGATGTACACCCCAAACAAGACTTGAAAGCGGAGTTCTTAAGGGCCCGTTTGGCCGGGCAGATTGGAAGGGATTGGAAGTTAAATCCCGGGATTGGCTGGGTGTGCCAAACAGACTGGGTGATCTGATCCCGGGGTATTGCAATCCCTTGGATCTTAAGACAATCCACTGACAACACTATCATTACCTTTAAATCCCATCCGATCCAAATTTGCTTGGTACGCGTTTGTTTCGAGATTGGCCGGGCCTGGCAAACAGACTCGATATAGCAATCCCATGGAGCTTAAGACAATCCACAGACAACACCATCATTACCTTGAAATCCATGCCATCCACCATTCAATCCTTTCCAATCCATCCAATCAAACGGGCCCTCAACTCCTGTACAAGGAGCTTATCCACATGCCAACTAACTTTTCAAGTGGGACCCATGTTCAAGATTGAAGTCTTCCATCAAATGGGCCCCACTGAAGAATATGGCCAGTCTAGAACGGGTGCATGTTTGCTATTTAATTAATTAAAATATCTGAGGTGAGTAAAATGAAGACTCTTTCAAGCCGTCTTCTTTGAGCTAACCCAACCCAACTCTACATTGACTGGAATGAGTCGAGTTTTTGGATTTTCTAACTATGGACCTTTTCATATTTGACCCTTCTTCCATTGAACATGCATCATACCATATTTTTCTTTGTTTAACCGTACATTTGTAGGCCACAAACAGATACCATTGACGTCTCTTTCTGGACATTTCTGGTGCATCCTCCATCCATGAAGGGCCCCACCATACCAAAGGACAGGATCATCAAACCCCAAATCATAACCGACCTGACGAGAAGCAGGACTTTTCCATTCTTTCCAGAAGCTAGACGCGTGATCCAGCGTGCCACGCGTGGTTAAATTAAAGGAATCGCTGCACTAGGAACGTACACTTCCCTCTTGTGAAAGTATGCCACGTTGACCCATCCACCGTACAGTTGACAGGGCATGGTAGATCTGGACCGTCTACATGGTGGGTACTGTTGTGGATGGATCATGTGATTAGCAAATAACACAAATAGATTCCTCATACACATTTGATTCATGGCCTTCAATGGACAGTGATGCACATTGAATAGTGGTCCACATTCACCGGTAAAAAGGTAGATAGCTACAACTTACACATCCAAGTGCTTTGGAACCGTGGTCCAGATCCAAAGTCTCCCCTGCCACGTGTATGGTGGAGGTGTATCTCTGTTATATTATGATAGAGCCGGCCTCATCATATCATTTCCCGTAGGTGGATTGCATGGAAGGATCTCCACCCTATAAAATAAAAAAATTTTAAAAAAAAAGCTACAAATAAAATCTCTAGTCTTATCCCCGTCCCTCTCCATCTACTTATTTGATACTCCTGCAGCACATGACGCTTGATACACAGGTGCTCGTAAATTGTGCACGTTTGTGGGACCCAGCTAAGTCACAGGCCCAAAATTAAATTAATTGAACAATCATAACATTCGATTCGTGGACACTTGTTTGCTGATTTCATTTCTAACCGTCCAGTAAATGTGCACAGACCGACCGCATCATGTTTGGTTCATAATACATCTACACCGTTACCCATAATTAGGACAGTTTGATTTTTGAACTAGCTGTATTACACGTACGCAATCGTGATTAATTTCTAAGTTCCTGCGCATTGTCTATCACACTCCGCCAGAGTATCGAAGTTTTTCTCAATTTCCTAATCATCTGTGGATGCTGGGAGGGAGAGAGTCTAATCCAACGGCTACATTTCATTTCTGTGATGGGTGCGCATACAAGAAGAGCCCATCAGCCGCAGCAACAGCACGCCCCACGCCACCTGGCAAATGGAACGAGAAATTTACGAATGTGGACCCCACCTTTTATCCAGCGGTTTTTCTGAAACAATACAAACTTCGAGTACGCAACTGGACCTCCTCGTACGGAGTCGGGATTTCAGGACGAAAATACCCCTCCATCTCACGGAAACCGAATCGGTACCCCCCTGCCACCAAGTTACGGCAGATGGTCGGTGGACTGTGGGCCACACCATGATGTATACTTTTCATCCATGCCGTCCATATATTTTAACAGATTATTTTATGGTATGAGACCGAAAATGAGGTATATTCCAATCTCAACTGGACCACATCACAGGAAAAACTGTTGAATGAACGTCTACTATTAGAAACCATTAGGAGGCCATAAAAGTTTCGGATGAAGCCGATTTTTGGTTTTTATCTTCATCTAGGCCTGTATGAACTAATCAACAGATTAGATGTGAAATAAACAGTTCATTGTGCATTAGGAGAGTTGTAATTGTCAATATCCAATGAATATGATCTTCTTGTGGTGTGGTCCACCTGAGATTTATATCCCTCTCATTTTCTGGAATAAACTCTAAAATGAACTGTAAAAATGAATGAACGGAATGGATGAAACACATACATCATGGTGGGGCTCACAAAACACCCACCACGGCCATTGGATGGTGGCAGGGTGAGTAACCAATCCGATTTCGGTTTAAAAAGTTGCTGCTACCTTCGTACGTTGCTTTCACTCCCTCAACGAAAAAAACCTCCTGAAAATAACAGCATTTCACTCCCTTTCAACCATAAATCGAGGTACGGAGGTTATTTTTTTCATTTTTCTCATAGAATTCTCCATGAATCATGCTGATATCATCATTCTACATTTACAATTTTTCGTCTTGGCTAGGGTTACGTGAAATCCCATGAAGTAGCTGGACTTGCAATCCTTGAAAAGGTTCAAAATATTCCCTCACTCCAAAGCACCTTCCTTCAACCTACATTTGACTTGTACTATGGTAGTTGGTGGTACAGATATTTTGAAGAAAAATGTTCAGCTCGTACAATTGCATTGCATGCGAAGTTCGGTCAATTCTATGTGTTAGGCTTACTCAAATTCATGCGTTAGGCTTAGTTAATTTTATGTGTTGATCGGTCAAATCCATGTGAAACTCACTCAATTCCATTTGAAGCTCACTCAATTCCATGTTAGGGCTTACTTGATCTCATGCTATGCTCGCTGAATTTCATGTTTACGCTGCGCAATTTTATGCTAGGACCGCTCAATTTAATGTTTGCCAAACTTAATTTCATGGTAGATAAGATAAAGTCAATTTAATGTTTGCCTTGATAAATTTCGCAATAGGATCACTCAATCTAATGTTTGCCCGGCTTAATTTCATGGTAGATAAGAGAAGGTCAATTTAATATTTGCCTTGATAAATTTCATGCGATCACTCAATTTAATGTTTGGCCAGCTTAATTTCATGGTAGATAAGATAATGTCAATTTATTGTTTGCCCAACTTAATTTCATGGTAGACAATTTAATGTTTGCCTCAATCAATTTCATAGTATGATCGCTCAATTTCATGGTAAATAAGGTCAATTTATTCTATGTAGGGCTCACTAGAATGTATTTATTCTATATCCACACCATTTATCCGTTTTGCCATGTTATTTTAAGACAGTAGGCAAAAAATGAAGAAGATCCAAATTTTAAGTGCACCATAGAAAACAACAGTGATTGGATATCCTACAATTAAATACCTCTTATATCATTTAAGACACGAGGCCAAAAATGAGGAAAATTCAAATTTTAGGTACACCATAGTAGCGAAAACAATGGCGATTTGACGTCTTATAATTAAATACTCCCTATAGCCCATTATAATGTTTCTTTAATGTTTGTTTACTATTCTACTTGTTGATAAGGTAACAAAAATCTTGATGAAAGAATAAAACAAAGATCAGCTTGGTTTAATGTATTGCATGTTTCCCCCGCGCTAAAATGTCATACGTCCCTCGATCAATTCCTAGTTTGCGTTGATCAAATTCTACGCGTTCCTTGCTCAATGTAATGATAGTTAATGTCACAAAATTAAACATGCACCATATGAAATCATTCGCTTCGTTGAATGCCTAATCCGTATGAGCTCTAGTTGTTTATTTCATAGTAGCTCAGTGAATTTACTGATGGACTTATTTGATGGCAGCTAAGGTCAATTTAATGCAAGTCGATGCGCATGTGTTAGGCTTAATCAATTTCATGCGTCAGGCTTAACAAATTTTATGCGTTGATGGGGATTACATGCACTCGATTAAATGTTTGCTTGCATAACTTAATTTATAGTTTTCCCTACTCGATTT
Source organism: Magnolia officinalis (assembly GCA_021015155.1). Classification (NCBI taxonomy): domain Eukaryota; kingdom Viridiplantae; phylum Streptophyta; class Magnoliopsida; order Magnoliales; family Magnoliaceae; genus Magnolia; species Magnolia officinalis. The sequence continues at coordinate 82,698,175 of JAJHSJ010000002.1, read as the reverse complement.
CATGTTTGGCTTGCTCAATTTAATGTTTGCCCTACTGAATTTCATGCTTACACCCCCCCCCCTGCTGAATTTCATATTTACCTTGCTCAATTTGTATGTTGTCTCGCGCATTTTTCCAGCTTACTCCTTATTTCCTTAAGATTTGTATCATTCTCATCTATAAGGGAAAACGAGTTTTCGGTCTTCTATTAGTTAACTGAGTTTAGAATTATGTCAAGCTTCCGTTGTTTAACGTTTTATTGATAATTTCTCATTGTATTGATTTCCAGATTATGGCTACGAGAATCATCTGTTGCTATGGCGGGGAGTTAGAATGGGAAAACACGCAATGGATGTACAAGAGTGGAAGTACAAAAACTATTTCGCTAGATGTTGATACTACGTACGAGGAACTTCTATCCAGAATGTACAGGATTATGAAGAGTACACCAACAGATTGTGATGTTCGGATGAAAGTTTTGTATCCCTGTTCCAATACATCAATCCCTCCAACCGTACTCGAGGACGACGATGACGTGAAAGAGTTCCTGACAACACAGCTGGAGCATTCGAAAAAGTTCATCCCTTTGGTCATCGAGACAATCCAACACATAAATATGACAACACACGTTGACAGTCTGCCAGAAGAGCATGGCGTGGAATTTCAATATAAGCCAAATCCATTACAAGTAGGAGGAACAAATGACCGACTCCCCGAGCCGCCCCAAACATCAAGATTTGTGAGTGCCGAAGTCAGCGATGCATGTGACGTTGACCTCATTTGTGATTACATGGCACCGCCTCTAGCAACAACAGCAGATCTGCCGTCATCATCCACAGCCCGAAGATACATCAATCCTGAAAACGACATCCCGCATCCAGACATGCCCGAAACAGCAAACTTCAACACCCGTCAAGTTCCCGTGCCGTTTGATGATGTTGCATTCACCAATGCGGCAATGCTGGAATATACGGATTCGTTAAGTGAATCAATTGAGATAGGCGAAGGGCAAACATTCAAGGATAAGAGTCGGTGCCAACATGTTTTGAGCCTATTTGCCCTTCAAAATAAATTCCAGTACAAGGTACTGTACTCAAATTCCCGGAGATTTACGGTCGTATGCTTCGATGATAGATGTAAATGGAGGGTTCATGCATCACGCGTTGGTGATTCGGGTGTTTTCAAGATACGGACTTATACGAGAAATCACACGTGTGGCATGTCATGGATGAGGAGCGATCACAGGCAAGCAAGCAGTAAGTTAGCATGTGATTTAGTTGTTAGCCGCATCGAGCAACGCCTGGGGTTGAGGCCACGTGATATTATCTTCGCCATGCAAGAGAAGTATAATATTGTTATCAGTTATAGGAAGGCATGGGCAGCCAGGGAGCTTGCAATCAATCAGGTGATGGGGTCTTATGAAGACTCCTACAATCAACTCCCCTTGTATTTGCATGAGTTGAGGACGGTCAACCCAGGGACAGTGACTGCCCTGCGTGTTAACAAAGAGACTTTCAGGTTTGAAAGATGTTTTGTTGCGCTCGGACAATGCATTAGAAGTTTTCAGAAATCATTGCGGAGGGTATTAGCCATTGACGGGACACACTTAAAGGGCAAATACAAGGGTGTTCTATTCATCGCCACGGCCTTAGATGGGGACAACCATATATTTCCAGTTGCATTTGGCATCGGAGAATCGGAGAACGGTAGCAGTTGGAATTGGTTCCTTACTTACCTTAGCGATGCGATAGGGTCTTTGGAGGATCTTGTTATTATATCTGATCGACATAAAGGTTTACTGAAAGAGGTTCCCCAAGTCTTCCCACGTGCAATTCATGGCTACTGCGCGTATCATATCTACAGAAACTTGGTGGACACCTTTAAAGATAAGTCATTGGAGATGTACTTCTGGCGGGCAGTGAAGACATGTAGGGTGGCTGAATTTGAAAAAGTGATGCATGATATCGAAATGTCCAACCCCGCAGTACATGCATGGCTGACAGAAATCGGATACGAGAGATGGGCATCTTCGCACTTTCCAGGAAAAAGATTCAACTTGGTTACTACAAATATTTCCGAGTGTGTTAATGCCCTCTTCAAAGAAGCACGCGAATACCCAGTTACAAAATTGATTGAAGGGGTTAGATTGAAGATACAGGAATTGTTTTATAAGAGGAGAGAATCTGTGGCATCGTTTGTAGGGCCATTGACGTCATGGGCGGAGCAACAGTTAAAGGATCTTGTGCAGCAGGCGCGAGATGTTCGCTGTTATCCTATTTCTCGAGATGAGTACTATGTCGTGGGAGATTATAATGATACCGTCAAGCTCAGTGAGTGTTCGTGTACATGTCGCGAGTTTGGCGTGAAGGGGTACCCTTGTATGCATGTCCTGTCAGCATGTATAAACTACAATCTCCCTCATTACTCATACTGTTCCCCATTCTACACGGTGCAAAATTACATAGCTACGTATAACGAACCGGTGTACCCAGTACGTGACAAGAGTGAGTGGGAAGAAATTTCAGTGGGCTTCAAGGAGTATTGTGCGCAAATTAAACCCCCAGGACAAAGGAGGCCTGCTGGAAGACCCAAAAAGCTTAGAATTCCATCGCGTGGAGAGGAATCGAAAACAATAAAGTGTGGGCGATGCAAACAAACTGGGCATAATCGCCGGAAGTGCAAGTTTCTCATTCCTGAAAAATAGCATACTTTGTAGCTTATTTTGTGTTTTGATGTATAGCATACTTTGTAATCTTCGTGGATGATTAATGAACTTTCTATCTTGTCCCACTATATTTGCTGCTTGTCCCGCTATAGGATGCCGATTAGGAAAATGCAATTGGAAATCAATGCAAGGCAATTTATTTGATACTATAATGAGCAAAAGCTCAAATATGCCTGATAGACAAGAACTTCAGCGGCATAAAAGGGAAACCCGACTCACTGTTTTTTCCAGTTTGCCTCGCTCAATTTCTACGTTTGCTGAAAAAGGAAATATTTGTCTGCATGCCAAATAGCAACTACATTGTACACTGACAATGATAACAAGGACTGGAAAGATATAAACTACCCCATTTACTTTAACAAATCCACTCACCCCACCATCAGTTTGCCCCACGCATATTTCAATTTGCCCTTTTTCTAGTTTGCTCCGCTGATATTACAGTTTGCCTCGCTGCTGCTCCTAGTTTGCCTCGCTCCTTTTCCTAGTTTGCCTCGCTGTTTTTCCTAGTTTGCCTTGCTCCTTTTCCTAGTTTGCCTCGCTGTTTTTCCTAGTTTGCCTCGCTGCTTTTCCTAGTTTGCCTCGCTCCTTTTCCTAGTTTGCCTCGCTGTTTTTCCTAGTTTGCCTCGCTCCTTTTCGTAGTTTGCCTCGCTGTTTTTTCTAGTTTGCCTCGCTGCTTTTCCTAGTTTGCCTCGCTCCTTTTCCTAGTTTGCCTCGCTGTTTTTCCTAGTTTGCCTCGCTCCTTTTCCTAGTTTGCCTCGCTGTTTTTCCTAGTTTGCCTCGCTGCTTTTCCTAGTTTGCCTCGCTAGTTTGTCTCGCTCCTTTTCCTAGTTTGCCTCGCTGTTTTCCTAGTTTGCCTCGCTCCTTTTCCTAGTTTGCCTCGCTGTTTTTCCTAGTTTGCCTCGCTGCTTTTCCTAGTTTGCCTCGCTCCTTTTCCTAGTTTGCCTCGCTGTTTTTCCTAGTTTGCCTCGCTCCTTTTCGTAGTTTGCCTCGCTCCTTTTCCTAGTTTGCCTCGCTGCTTTTCCTAGTTTGCCTCGCTGCTTTCCTAGTTTGTCTCGCTGTTTTTCCTAATCTATAACTTATGAGCTAAATATATTCTCAAATCCCTAAACCTACACCTACACCTAATCCTAATCTCAACTCCCCAACCTAAACCTAAATCCTAATCTTGAAAACCCAAACCGTAACCCGATCCCGAACTCGAACCCGATTTCCTAAACCTAAACCTTAACCTATTCTCAAATCTCTAAACCTAAACCTAATTCTAATCAAAACCGCCTAACCTAAACCTAAACCTAAACCTTAACTTGAGAACCTAAACCTAAACCCAAGCGGAAACACATCATAAACCAAAACGGAAACACTTTCACTGATAATCTAATGTTAGTACATTGTTCCCATACACACCTAACCAAGTGAAAAACAGCGAGAGAAATCGACAGCTGTACGACCAGTATATGGCCCACAACAAGCTTAGACCCATTTCTTTTTTGTTGCCAAGAATACTCCCCAGGCGTACGGACGACCTTGTCCATGATGAAAATGTCCCGGCTCTAAAACAGACGTCCCTTTCAATGCTGTCATACCCATCTTCACACCCTACAATCTGATTACTTCTTAGCGAATTTCCCTGCTCCTTCATCCTATCCGACCAGATCTTATTCTCCGATTACTTCTTCCCCTCTGCGACTGTCCACCTAAACACAAAAACTCTCTTTTCTAAACTTTTTATTTGAGATTTGTCTGGTCGAGATTACAGACCCCACCGAGTTATTGATGAAGACCGTGAACTGACCTCAACCGACGGTGAACTGAGTTAAAATGACCGTGAACTGACTTAAAACTAGAAAAGCAGCGGGGCAATTCCATGCATTTCATGGATAATTCCTCTAATTTCACGGTCATTTCTATGCATTGCAAGACAATTCACTTCAATTCACAGAAGTTGTGACAATGGAAAACAGTCAGAGTCAAGCGGGTCTTACCCGGACTTGCTGGAATTTTTTGACACTTACCCGGTCGACCGGGTAATACCCGGTCGACCCCATTTTTGTAAATTTTACTAAAATGGGGTCGACCGGGTAACTTACCGGTCGACCGGGTAAGTGTCCAGAGAGTTGGGGTCGACCGGGTAATACCCGGTCGACCGGGTCCGGCAGTCCCGTTTCCCCAAAAGCCCTCTGCTTTTATTCTATTCCATTGGAAACCCATTTTCGTTTCCTTCTCCGGCCAAAACCGTCTACTTTCTCTTCTTCCACCATTCCGGAAACGGAATCTTTCCATCCCTCCATTGCAAAAGTTTTGCAACACCCCATGGCCAAGAAGCGTGACGCCCAGGATGGGCGGGAACAACAGTTCAATCGTCGCTCCAAGAGAAGGGAGGACGTTGAATGCTTAACTGCGTCTCTCGCGGCTACGCAGGCTACGAGATTGAGACCTCGATCAGGTCCTTCCACGTCTCGGGCCGGCCCGTCAACAAGATGCAGCAAGGGAGTAGATGTACAACCGGCCATCGATTTGAGCCGATTCGCCGAACGCAAGGTAACCTTTGAGAGGTATGTAGCGAAAGACTTGTTCGTCGATACAACAGAGAGAAAGTGGCTTGCAAAGATGGGGTGGAATCCCATCTTCACACCCTACAACAATGCCGACGCCGAGACGGTGCGCCATTTCTATGCTTCAATTCAGAATCCAAATCTACAGTCAATGACCTTCGACGTAGCAATCGGTAATTCGTTGATAACATTTAAAGTTAAGGACATTGAGAGGATTAGTGGGGTGCCATGTGGGACAGTGATTGTTCCATATAAGGATGCGAAGAGGTCTAGGTATAGGGACGAGAGGACTGTTTTTGTTTGTGGCGAACTTAAGCAATGGGTCGTAGGTGATAACTGCTTGGAGTCAGCAAGGATGCTTCCGGTTTACAGGTTCCTTCACCTTGTTTTCACGTACAATCTGTATCCTAGATCGGGAAATCATACACAAGTAACACAGTATATGTTGGAGGTTTTGTATTTAGTAGGTACAGGCGTGAAAGTTTGCTACCCGTCTATTGTAATGCGTCACATCTTGAATGCCGCCACCACCAAAACCAATCTATCCTTACCCTTCGGTCGGTTGATTTGTAAGATGGCCAATGATTGTGGGTTTGGTTTCATCCTCACTGCGCCTTTAGAGTCGCAAAATTTTATTGACGAGAATAGTATTAAAAGAATGAAATTGATTCAGCAAGAAGACGTTGAAAGAGGAGAAGAGTCAAAGGAAGGAGAGGAGGAGGAAGAGAGGAGGAGGAGGAGGAGGAAGATAATGACGAAGACATTGATGAAGATTTTGTGGCCCCCCCACCTATACATGAGCGCTTCAGCCGGGTGGAAGAGGAACTGGCCTCGGTTCGGTCAGAAATAACTGATATGAGGGCTGAAATGAAGACCCAAAGGACCGAACAGGAGCAATGGAATGAGAAGATCTTTCGCATCCTGAAGGATCTGTTATGCTGTGTTCAAAAGGATGAAGCAGCACCGCACCGAACTGATTCACAAACTGGATGATTGATATCCGTGATCCAGTAGACCACTTCTTCAGATACTTGAAGAAGAAGCGGGAGCTAAAGCGCATACAGATCCATCAACATTTGTTTTTGTTTTGTGTGTTTGGAGCGGTGTTAGCATTTGTGGAACAGTAGTTTTTTTTTTGGTTTGTTTGGTTTTGAGGATTTGCCTGACTGCTAATTTTTGTTTTGTTTAACAGGTTTGGTGAACAAAATGGGTTTTATCTTTCCTTTCATTTGTTTGTGTGCTTGTGAGTTTGTGTGTATGCTATATCCAAAGTCAGCGGTAGGTTGTCCTGTATCGATCCCTACTGGGGGTGGCGGACACTGAAGTGTACTAACAGGCTGACAGAATGAGTGGAATGTCAGGCTGCCTTTATTCAATACTGCTCATGTAACGTTGTCTAATTGAGATTTGGATATACCTAATTTTAGGTCTCATACCATAAAATGATCTAGAAAAATATATGAGACCCTGTATATCAAGCATCGAACCCAGCCGGAGTATCAAATAACTACCCAAATAAATAACTTACTTAAAAAAAGAGTTGGCAGATTCAGAGTAATGCCATCCATTGGATATTTTCAATTTCAACCATCCAATAAATGTCCACAAATCAAACAATTGGAAATCAAATTTTTTTGTTGATGATACATGTAAACTTAGACCAATTATTTTGACAGTTTAGTTTAAATTATCTTATGCAATTTCAAAGTGACTTACGAGTGCCCATGTATCATCCATCAAATCCTGCCAGAGTATCAAAGTTTTTCTCATCATTCAAGGGTCCATTTGGATGGGGAATTCAGGCTCATCTCTGTAATTTTTTATCCAAAAGAATCAGGTGTTTGGTCTATCGAAATGTCCTCCTTGAGAGCAAGCAAACTTTGAAAAGGCACCCATCTCCAATCTGCTGCCTTTCATCAAGAGGCTCAAAACAAAATGATCGACCACCCAAGCAAACAGGTCCTAGATAAATTTGGGGCTAGCCCAACTGCCCCTCACATTGGAAGACTTACCTCCAAATTACAATCACTAAATGCGGTCAATTTCTGTACAAGAATCCTAATAAAATGATATGCAATTGAACTGAGCATCCAAACACGCAAAAACTTATATAGCCAGTAGCAAAATCCAAGCCCATATGCTCAAAACACCCAACACCAAAATTCCACCCATCCATTAATAACTGAACAAATCAACCCAAGAAGGGAGAAGACAAACAAATTACATATATAGAAGACAAGAGCCTGTTTCTCTTGGCTAGAGAAACTTGACTTCTCTCCAACCTCTTATGTAGAGAGTAGAAAGTAAAATGAAAATAGAAAAGGAAAAAAAGAAAGAAAAATGAGTAGTCAAAACCTCTAAAAAGGAGAAATGGAGTACATGCACATGTTACTACAGGGAGTGAAGAAAGGGGAGCAAAAATAACCCTTAGGATTACATGGAATGGTACAGAGATAGTGAGAAAAGAGAGGGGAATTAGGATATTCCTAAGTGCATTTGGACTTTTACCAGGCCCACCAAAATAAAAGAAGCTACCCCAATCACCATTATTACCATTTTGCACATCATAGCAGTTGGATTGCTCAGTGAAAGTGCCAATCCCTTTAGGGCCCTTAGATTATTGGACGCATCAACTATCTGGATATTCCTGAAGTAGCACTGTCTGCCAAGTAGGAGAAGGAAAGAAGGCCAATAACCCAACACATAGTCATTCCCAAACTGCATCCACCAGTGCCCTTCTTTTGGTCCTGCCCCAAGAAAAAAAAAATCAATTTGGAAAAAATGATAATGAGATTACATCAGGAGAAGCAAAATAATACAGAGATAGGAACAGGTGTCAGAGATTCTCTTCTCTCTCTATCTTTCTTTTATTATTTCTTTTAATACAATATAAGATTTCCACTTTCTATTCAAACAAGACCGTAAAAATGAAATCCACACCTCAATAGTGCTATGGAAATAATCATTGCCTAATCATTACCTTTTATTTTCTTTTCAATTTGAATACATGTATCCAAACATGGCCCAAGGCGTACCTATAGATAGCCTCAACCTTGAATCTGCTTACCCTTGACCACCCAAAACTGTCATGTTACTCTTATTTACAGCAAACACTTGGATTTGTGACAAGCAATTTGATTAAGGACATTACTAACCCAAGGGTATTGCTACGGAGATATATTTATATGATCATGAAGCCAATTGAGGACATTGGTTTTTCAGTTGGGGTATTGCTACGGAGATATATTCCCAATTGCTACAGATAAAGACCGTAGCTAATAACCGTAGCCATAGGTAAACCGATCCAGGGATCCCAGAAGTATCCAGCGAGTTGGGGTCGACCGGGTTGAAGCCGGTCGACCCCATTTACGTGAATTATACCTAAATGGGGTCGACCGGGGAGAAACCCGGTCGACCCCAAATCGCTGGACAGTAACCCGGTCGACCGGGTAATAACCCGGTCGACCCCATTTAAGTTGATTTCACTTAAATGGGGTCGACCGGGAAATACCCGGTCGACCCCAACTCGCTGGAGAATTCTGGATCCCTGCATCCAGTGAGTTGGGGTCGACCGGGTCGTACCCGGTCGACCCCGATTGTTTTCTATTTCTTTTTTTTTTTTTCCTTCAGTCTCCACTGTTTTCTATCATGTGGTCCATTGAGCTTTAGATCTACATCATTTTTGGGTACATGATAGTGAATTGAAGGGGATTGACCGTGAAATGCATTGAGAATAGGTTAAGGTTTAGGTTTAGGAAATCGGGCTCGGATGGCAGGTTCGGGATCGGGATCGGGATCGGGTTTTCAAGTTTAGGACCCGGTTTAGGTTTAGGAAATCGGGTTTACGATTAGGGATTTGAGAATAGGTTAAGGTTTAGGTTTAAGAATTCAGGACTTGGGTTTAGGTTTGGGTTTTCAACTTAAGGTTTAGGTTTAGGTTAAGGTTTAGGTTTAGGTTAGGCGGTTTACATTAGGATTAGGTTTAGGTTTAGAGATTTGACAATAGGTTAAGTTTTACGTATAGGAAATCGGGTTCGAGTTCGGGATCGGGTTCAGGTTTGGGTTTTCAAGTTTAGGTTTAGGTCATGGTAGGCAAGCGGGTTTAGGATTAGGGATTTGAGAATAGGTTAAGGTATAGGTTTAAGAATTCAGGACTGGACAATTAGGTTTGGGTTTTCAAGTTTAGGTTTAGGTTTAGGTTTAGGTTAGACGGTTTAGATTAGGATTAGGTTTAGGTTTACAGATTTGAGAATAGGTTAAGGTTTAGGTATAGGAAATCAGGTTCGAGTTCGGGATCGGGTTTAGGTTTGGGTTTTCAAGTTTAGGTTTAGGTTTAGGTTAGGGAGTTCAGATTAGGATTAGGTGTAGGTGTAGGTTTAGGGATTTGAGACTATATTTAGGTCATAAGTTATAGACTAGGAAAAACAGCGAGGCAAACTAGGAAAAGGAGCGAGGCAAACTAGGAAAAGCAGCGAGGCAAACTAGAAAAAGCAGCGAGGCAAACTAGGAAAAGGAGCGAGGCAAACTAGGAAAAGCAGCGAGGCAAACTAGGAAAAACAGCGAGGCAAACAAGGAAAAGGAGCGAGGCAAACTGAAATATCAGCGAGGCAAACTATGGAAAAGCAGCGAGGCAAACTAGGAAAACAGCGAGGCAAACTAGGAAAAGGAGCGAGGCAAACTGAAATATCAGCGAGGCAAACTAGAAAAACAACGAGGCAAACTAGGAAAAGGAGCGAGGCAAACTGAAATATCAGCGAGGCAAACTAGAAAACCAGCGAGGCAAACTGGGAAAAGGAGCGAGGCAAACTGAAATATCAGCGAGGCAAACTAGAAAAACAGCGAGGCAAACTAGAAAAACAGCGAGGCAAACTAGGAAAAGCAGCGAGGCAAACTAGGAAAAGCAGCGAGGCAAACTAGGAAAAGCAGCGAGGCAAACTAGAAAAACAGCGAGGCAAACTAGGAAAAGGAGCGAGGCAAACTGAAATATCAGCGAGGCAAACTAGAAAACCAGCGAGGCAAACTGGGAAAAGGAGCGAGGCAAACTGAAATATCAGCGAGGCAAACTAGAAAAACAGCGAGGCAAACTAGAAAAACAGCGGGGCAAACTATAAAAACAGCGAGGGATACATGAAAATCAGTGGGCCAATGACGCGCATTGAGTTCCATGTGCATTGAACTTGATCGACGAGCATAGTGAGGCAAACGGAAAATATAGTGGGACAAAGTGTAAAGTTCATTTCATCATCCACCAAAAATTACAAAGTATGCTATACATCATAACTTACAATTCCGACGAATACACGGAAAATTTTCTAACTATGCTATCCACCAAACTTACAAAGTATGCTATACATTTCCAACTTACAAAGTATGCTATACATCATAACTTACAATGTGTATTCAACAATGTAGATAATACAATATATACAACATCTTTCCAAAATTCAGCCCATGCCCCACACAAATATCATCTACAAACTAGAGACAGACAATCATAAGCTATTGACTTCCTCCAATTGGCGCAAAATTTTTGCATGTCTATTCCCGCCAACGTGAGACCGCTACACAAAATGTCGATGTATTTCATTACGAATATACCACAATCATAACCATTGTTCTGCTTTGGCGCAGATTCATCGACTCTGACGGTCCACTTCTTCCCTTCAAGCGCAGTGCCGTCTCCAGTGGCATAGAAGAGAATAGGGAGTGCAGTTGTCATCTTCGTCATCTTTTGCTTGTACTTCGGCAATGAATTCGTGCACAAGCTATCCACAACAACAATTTCCTTGATCTAGGATAGATGACAAGCAGAAACCAGTGTGAATTTTCGTGATTAATGGGTGCATAGACCTGTTCATGATTCACAAAATAATATATTAGTTAAACATGATAAAAGACATAACAGTAAGAGATGATGCTCTATGACAAGTGCATTACCACATCATAACACCACATTGCCTTGGCGTATGGTTGATCTCGGTACTTTGCAATTGCATAAGCCGTACTCATCTGTGTTACTAGCTCGGCCTGTTCAGACGCCGATTTGGAGTCCCGGTATGCAATCAATAAAGGCAAACACCCCTCTAGGCTTTGCTGTTACAAACATGATGAAAGTTCAATACATGTCGCAAAATGAAATTTTCTAACAGATTACAGATTAACGCAATAAACAGTTACCGTAAAATACGTAGGACAAAACTTGCAATCCTGAGGATATGCTATTGAATGGTCGTTATGCCTACGCTCCAGGAAGTCGATGTATGTGTCGATAGCCTAATCAATAGGATAGTAGAATGTTAGTCATAAATTCATATAACACATAATTATATGTCAGTCAATGCATATAGAGAATGAATTAGTAATGCTTACCTCGCTATCAACCCATGCATCCTTCAGCCATATCGTACTGAACCATTTCCCCGCTGCCGTAGACTTGTTTGTTTCATACCAGTCCTCTGCCTCTTTCGCCTCTTGTGCGGATAGTATCCTGAAAGGATCCATTTGTAGGGGAAATGGTATCGGAGAAGTTGCAAAAGCTACTTGCTCGGGTTCGAGAAACTGCCCACCCGTTGTATCAAATGCAGACAGGGACAAGTACGGAGACATCTTATAATATGACGGCTTTGGTATCCTTTTGTTTCTCCTTTCATAAACGGGATGAGAAGTGGATGCATTCAATACATTTCCTTTGACATTACTATACGACAGGCCATCCAAAACCCCATGTCGAAGTTCTGTATGTGGGTCATCATTTACTTCCCCTCTCTTCCTCAACTCCTCACCCTCCTCCTCCATTACAAAACATCCCCTCTGTGTACTTCTACCTTTCTTCTCCTTATTAAACTCCTCCCTCTCATTAGCAAACTTTTCTATGTTATGATAAAATAATTCCTTCTCCATCCTGAATTGCTCTTTCTCTTTCAGTAACATATTTTCTTTCTCATCAATCATTGCTTCTTTACGTCTCATCACTTCCCTCTCTTTTCTCAATTCGTCCCTCTCCTTCTTCAATTCCTCTCTCTCCCTCTTCAACTCCTCCCTCTCAATCCGAAATTCCTTCATAAAATTAACATTCTTCCTAACACCCCCCATTGGTAAACCCTCCCTCGGTCCCTCTCCCTCCACGCCTTTCTCATCGTTATCATCTGACTCGTCATCCTCATCATGATCAATTTCATTACCCTCCTCATCATCTTCTTGGGTTTCAGTGACCTACAAAATGTATACATGAATATGTAAGAGTAAGGATAACTTTACACATGTAGAAAAAATAAAGTTCATTTTTCATAACATCTCACCTGGAAACTGTCACGCACCGAGCGAACAGCATCCGTTTCCCATTCTCGTGGCGTTGGTTCTAATTTCATTACTATCGATGTCTGCAAAAGAACAAGGAGTAATGTTAAATAAAAAATTGATAAGGTTGTCAACTTAAGCGCCAATAAATGCTGGACATATATAAACTTACAGCTTTACTCTGGAAAATAGCATGTATTCTTTTGTACCTCCAACACTTCCAGCCTCGATATTGAATGAAGCGTGGAATTTCATGGGGAACATACGAAACAACACACTCTTGTAGGGCCGGTATTATCTCTACTGCCCATACCTGTTAGAATGAAATTGCACCAGGTTAAAAATTCAAAGATGACTATAGCAAGAAAACATATAGAAAATAAAAGATGTTCTTACTTGTAGAGGAAGGATGCAACCACATACAGTGTACCGAGGGGAACTTGATGCGGCAACGGCAATTTCGATTCCTTGCAACATTGTCATGTATCCCAAACTACCCCAAGGATACACATAGAAATCATCTAACGAGTCCACCAGGTGAATATAATCCATGTTGCACATAGTTTTCGGATCGGTTCCCCTAAGAAAGCACTCCACAACTAGAAGTAGGGCAACCTTCACGACGTCCTCATGCTTATTAGTGTCAACTAATCTCTCAAACACGGCCATTAGGTGCTTCTTTAACACCGGATGTTCTTTGAAGTATTTGTCTCTTAGTATACTCGTCCTACAACGATTCTTGGGTACAGTAAGATCTCCAGTCTTAAGACCGGTAATGAGGGCGAAGTCCATCTCAGAAAACTGCAATCGCCTCCCCTTGATCTTAAATACTGAATCACCTTTGTATCTTTCTAAAAGTAGCTGAAATATAGCCCCTACAAAGCTAAAGGATGTAACATGCAATAAAAACGCGAAAGGGGATTGCCTGAACAGATTTAGGCGACTATCGTGTTTCTCCACTCCATCCTTCACCTTGTCAAACCACCAAGTCAGTGTACACCTACATGTTGGCTTGGAGATGACGGCAGAATTTTCATTGTCTGCAGAGATGGATTTAAAAACATATCAAACATAAAATTAACAGGATAAAACATTGTCTATAAAATTAGACGGGCATGCTACAAATTCAGCGGAGCAAACTAGAATATCAACGGGGCATACTAGAAAGTTAGCAGGGCAAACTAGAAAATGTGTGAACCAAGCTAGAAAGTCAGCGGGGAAAACATAAAAATGAGCGGGGCAAACTAGGCAATCAGCGGGGCAGACTTAACAAATAATTTCATGGCTTAAGCCAATTCCTATAAACGTATCCAATGTTCAAATGGAACACACCAAAATTAAATTTACAAATGAACTTCTAATGTTGATCATTTCATCTAGGCCACAGAAGTTTTGGATCAAGCTTATAATTGTTTATTCTATTGATCCATGTCAGTATGATCTTATGTCTAGATTTGATAACAAACAAACATACATCACTGTTGGGCCCACTTATTGGCCCGCTGATTTCATGTTTGCCCCGCTAATTCTCATCAAGGTATACCAATTTCTACATCACAACATAGACATACCTTGCCACTTGCCCTTAATTATATTCTCTATTGAAAATACCGTTCATTCTAAGGTACAGCTCAAGAAAGTTGTAATATGCATGATACACATGAGCCAAAGATATTGAAGGATCAATTAGCTTCAACCGGCTAAGGGTCAGTTTGGGCAGTGGGATTAGAAGGGATTAGGTGGGGATGGGATTCATCTGCTCTTGTGCCAATTCCACTCCTTGTTTGGGAGGAATGGAAATGCTTGGAATTACATTAAATGGAATCGCATTGGGTCGTGTGCTAATCTCACTCAATGTTTGGAAAGTTGTAGGTCCCAACATGATGTGTGGGCTATATCCACACCGTCCACCCATTTATCGAGATTATTTAGAGCATGGGCCACAAAATCGGGTAAATCTAATGCTCCCCCTTGATGTTTATATGCTATTTAAAACCGTTTACAAGGTCATTCCCAATGGGATGAAGTAAAAACACCAAACTTATAGCCCCAAACCTAAAACTTTTATGACCATAAAAATGCTTCAACAGTTCTTAGCGAATTCCCACGCTTTCCTCTCGTGTGGCCCACTAGGAAAAGGAGCGAGGCAAACTAGGAAAAGCAGCGAGGCAAACTAGGAAAAGCAGCGAGGCAAACTAGGAAAAGGAGCGAGGCAAACTGAAATATCAGCGAGGCAAACTAGAAAAAACAGCGAGGCAAACTAGGAAAAGGAGCGAGGCAAACTGAAATATCAGCGAGGCAAACTAGAAAAACAGCGAGGCAAACTAGGCAAAGGAGCGAGGCAAACTAGAAAAACAGCGAGGCAAACTAGGAAAGGAGCGAGGCAAACTAGCTATAGATATTGAAGGATCAATTAGCTTCAACCGGCTAAGGGTCAGTTTGGGCAGTGGGATTAGAAGGGATTAGGTGGGGATGGGATTCATCTGCTCTTGTGCCAATTCCACTCCTTGTTTGGGAGGAATGGAAATGCTTGGAATTACATTAAATGGAATTGCATTGGGTCGTGTGCTAATTTCACTCAATGTTTGGAAAGTTGTGTAGGTCCCAACATGATGTGTGGACTATATCCACACCGTCCACCCATTTATCGAGATTATTTTAGACCATGGGCCAAAAAATCGGGTAAATCTAATGCTCAAGTGGACTCCACCATAGAAATCAATAGGGATTGAATACTTACCGTTGAAAACTTCTTTGGTGCTACATAAGTTTTGGATCTATCTGATTTTTAGGCCCATGCCATAAAATGAGGTTACGAAACAAATGAACAGTTTAAATATAACACATGTATGTTATTCTAAGTAATTTCAAATGATGGTGGGTATATTCATTCAATGTACCACCGTATTATCAACAAAGTAGGGCATTAATTTAATCCCATGGTAATAGGGGACAACCATGCCATGGGTAATAATTATGTTTTTTGAATCCCATCCCCACCTAATCCCTTCTAATCCCACTGCCCAAACTGACCCTAAAATAAGCTCGCCGCTTAGGCAACTAGCATTGAGCAATGCTCGCAAGGATAACTCAATGAGGTGTTCATGAGTCATATATGACTTTCCTCGTTATTACAAGGTTGCGTAGCTTAGTCAACGTAGCGCGTCACAAGGTTGCGTAGCTTTGTCAGCACAAAAGATAAGGAACACTTGCCTTTATTCGGCCAGCATAGGGACATGGCCGTATGACAGGGAGTCAAGGCATGTATCTGTTCAAGTTTGTAGCTTTTACAGTGTTGGACCCCACATCATGTTATATACAAGGAGACATAAACATACCTTGGCACATGCCCGCAATTACATTCAAAGGAAATCAGCGGGGCAAACTACAAGATCAGCGGGCATGCGTGTATATATACGTCTGTGTGGGAAAACGGTTCTATATGGTCGAGCTCATGTGAACTACCAATGAGGTCGAGCAGTGTGGGCCCTATCATGAGGTATGTCAAACATCTACCCCATCAGTTAGATGCACCATTCCATGGTGGGTCTAGAGCAGAAAAATCAAGTTAATTCGTGACTTTTGTAGGCTACACCACGTACAAAACTTGAGAGGGGTTACCTTCCATTAAAACATTCATATTTGCCGCTTGGGCCCACCGAAATGTGTTTCACAAATCCAGCCCATCCACAATGTGTGTCCCACTTGGATGAGGGGTCGGACAAGTTTTAGACACATCCAAATTTCAGGTGGGCCCCACCAAGTAATTTTATATGTTTTACCCATGTCTTCACATGATTTCGATGGTATGGCCCACCTGAGTTCCGTATACGGCTGATTTTTCGGCTATCCCGTAATTTAGAGGGGACCCATCATGTTCACGGCGTTGATGTTCGACATACGTCATGGTGGGGCCCACACAGCTCGACCTCATGGGGAGATCCCATGAGCTCGATCGTATATAACCTTTTCCTCTACTTAAAAAATATAAACGGAAGTACATACATTCCATGTGGGGGCAACTGAGTTTAAAACTATACCTTTGCTGCGTGCTGTCTTCTCTGGACCGACCATTTTGAGAAGAAGACAAAATGCGATTGAGGGGGGCCCACAAAAAGGGTTTTTAGAGGTCTTTCTGCCGGAAAACAGTGAGGAAAGGGGGTGAAAGCAACTGCTGTGAAAACAACGGCTGTGAAAGCAACGGTGGAAAGGGAGGGGAAAAAGAAGCAGTGAAAATGGGAGAGGAAAAGCCACAGCCGTGAAAGGAGGGGTATTTTCGTCCTGAAATGCTGCGTCCGTACGAGGAGGTCCAGTTGCGTATTCTAAGTTTGTATTGTTTCAGAAAAACTGCTGGATAAAAGGTGGGGTCCACATTCGTAAATTTCTCCAAATGGAACCTTTTCTATCGTAATATGGTAGAGCTACCTTCCCACCGTACACGTGGAAGAGTAGAAATTACATCTGAACCGTCCTTTTGATGGAACCTGCCTAGGATGGATCATGGTTCAAAAATCTCACTGGTAGGATAATCCTAGTGGTCCCTTTATCTCGATGTTCTCCGTGAATGTCGTCCTTTGCTTTAAACCGTCCATTTGGATGTTTCATTAAAAGCCTAGGACTATCCAATTTGGACGAATTTTTAACCGTGGGCCATCTTCGTAGTCCCCACTAAGTGGGCAGTCCAGATCTACCATTAGCATGCTGCATCTGTGGTGGGAGGATGCACTAATAGGGAGTGATCTCTTGTATCATTTTCCCACATTCAAAAGCATTATTGCCTATTGTAGCTGAAAGTTGAAACCCCACAATCTCCACATGCAATCCCTTTTTATCATTAGAATATCGTTATTATGTAGGCGTAAAAGGGCACATGAGAGAGCACCCGAATTTATAAACCCTCGGATCTTGGCTCAGCTGCAGTCTCACGAGTTGGGCCCACCATGGATAGGCGACAGATCAAAATCAGTCCATTTTTGAGCGAAATGGATTGGCTACTCACCCTGCCACTAGCCAATGGCTAGTGGTTGGTACTCTGTAGGCCTCAATATGATGTTTGTGCCTCATCCATGCCGTCCATACATTTTTCCAGATAATTTTATAGTATGAACCCAAAAATGAGGTAGATCAAAATCTCAAGTGGACCACACAGTGTTGATAGAACTATCACCATTAAAAACTTCTTGGTACCACAAAAGTTTTGTATCAAACT
The DNA here is from genome assembly GCA_021015155.1 of Magnolia officinalis. NCBI lineage: Eukaryota > Viridiplantae > Streptophyta > Magnoliopsida > Magnoliales > Magnoliaceae > Magnolia > Magnolia officinalis. The sequence goes on along the minus strand of JAJHSJ010000002.1, from coordinate 82,680,413 downwards.
GATATTGTTTTTTGCCTTCTTCCATGTCTGTATGACTTAATCCACATGTTGGATGTCAAATAAACACTACATTAGGCCTTTGGAGGTTTTTAATGGCAGACATTCAATCATTACTGTTTTCCCATGGTGTGGTCCACTTGAGATTTTGATCTGCCTCATTTATAAGATAAATTATTAAAATGATGCGTAAAAATAAATGAACGATGTGTTTAACACATAGATCATGGTGGGCCCACAAAGCACCGACCAAACAGGACGCGGGCTGGGTACTGAGTAAATGATCAGTATGCTAGCTATGTGGGGCCACTATAATGTGTGTATTATCCACGCCGTCCATCTATTTTACCAGCTCATTTTTCAACATGAGCCCAAAATTTAAGCATATCTAAAGCTCAAGTGGACCACACCATAGGAAACATTGAGAATATTGACACCCACGGTTGAAACCTTGCGAAAGCCCACGGTAATGGTTATTTATCATCCAACCTTATCATGAGGTCACACATGCATGGATAACAGGAAAACACAAATATCAGCTTAATCCAAAACTAATGTGTTTCTCAAAAACTTTTCAATGGTAGGCGTTTAATTTCTACTCTTTCATGATGTGATCTACTATAGTTTTAAATATGCTTCAATCTTGAGCTCGTGCCCTAAAATAATCTGAAATTTTGGATAGACAGCATGGATAAGATACATGCATCATGGTGGACCCCACAGACTTTACTCAGTACGTAATTCATTGGGATGATTTTTGGCAATGCCTCAATCAGGACTGATTTTTATTCCAGTAGCGCGCTGCATTTCGGGCATGGACTTAGTTTTGTCTCGTTTTGATTGGTTGACAGCTAGGGCCCGGTCAGAGGGAAACGGACTGGCTACGCCCCATGCCACCAGTCAATGGCTGATGGTCGGTGCTCTGTGGGCCCCACCATGATGTATGTGTTTCATCCATGTCGTCCATCTATTGTTTTAGATCATTTTATAATATGAGACCAAAAATGAGGTATATCCCAATCTCAAGTGGACCACATTACAAGAAAGAGTGTTGAATGAACCTTGACCATTAAAACCATTTTGGGGGCCATGAAAGTTTTGGATCAAGCTGATCTTTGTTTTTTCCCTTCATCTGGGTCTGTATGACCTAATCAAAAGATTCTATGTCAAATAAACAGTACAGTGGGTCTTAGAAGGATTCAAATGGTAGATATCCTATCACTATTGTTTTCATGTGGTGTGGTCTACCTGAGACTTTTATACCTCTCATTTTTGGCATAAATCCCTACAATGATTTTTAAAAATGGATGAACCGAATGGATGAAACATATACATCATAGTGTGGCCCACATAGCACCGACCATCAGAAACAGGGCTGATGGTAGGGAGAGTAGCCAATCCGTTTCCCGGCCAGAGGGGACGCGGATTTCCTGCGAAAGCCTTTCGCAGGAAGTTCCTGCGCTAGGAACTCAGATGGGCCCAATCGTGATGTTTGTGAGAAATCCTCTCCTTCCATTAGTTTTCTGAGTTCATTTAAGGATATGATGCCAAAAATGAACCGTATCTAAAGCTCAAGTGGGCTATGCTAAAGGAAAATGTGGTTAGAGAAATTCCTACCGTTGAAACCTACATAGGTTCGACAGTGATGTTTACATGCCATCCATACCGTTAATAACTTCATTCCTACTGAGATGAACTGAAATAAAAAATATTAACATGATTCAAAACTTCTGTGGCCCACGAATATTTCAACGCGTCCCGGCCAGAGGGGGTCGTGAAAGGCGGCACTGACTCCATGACCGGCTGAGTGAATAGCCGGTTGCTATATTTATCTGGTTCTTTTCTTTGAAGAGTCAGAGGCCCAATCAACTGCAACGTTTGTACAATAAGTGATCTTACAAACGAACTGAGATTGCCTGTAACGCGTCTCCAGAAATATCTTGCATGCACTATATGGCTGACGCTTGATGACCCCACCCTTAATTTTTATTGTCAGCTTATTTTTTAGCTTGTTTGGTTTTTTAAATTACAACTGTAATTTGAATGAGTAATGCTTACTTATTCTTTTATTTTTGTAATGACATCATCTACATTTCCCCACAATGATTATACTATACTTAAAAATACAATAATTACAATTTCCTCGTGTCTTTACTTTGTAAGTGCATTTGACTTTACATTTTTTATGTTTTAATTATATCTTAACCAACTTCTTAAAACAAACGACAATTGGAAAACCAAACAGGAGCCCAAAATGAAGCTGATCTAATGGTTAAGTAGACCACACCCATGTGAAATTGTAGGGATTGAACACCCACTGTTAAAACCCACCAGTGGGCTATATAAATTTTGGATCAAGCTGATATTTGTGTTTTCCCTCATCTGGGTATGTGTGACCTTTTGAACAGGTTAGATGACTAATAAACTTTATGGTGGACTTTAAAAAGGTTTCAAAGGTGAGCATGAATATCGCAACTATTTCCTGTGGTATGGTCAATTTATGCCTTCGATCTACCTCAAATGATCTAGCAAAACCGATGAACGGTGTGGGTGTGATAAAACACATAAATACTGGGCGCTGAGACAAACACATACATCACTGTGGGGCTCATAGCTATGCCATATGCTGGGATATTTCACAAAAGACAGGCAGGAGCAGGCAATCCAGACTGCAGCAGGGGCCACCATGGCATATGGATGGCATCTAACCAGTCCAAAAGGGTAAAATTATCATGTATGCTTCTGGGTGAATTTGGAGTTCTTCAGATAGCTGTGCATGGTTTTTCACCGTGTGGCCCATATGATGATGTTACAGGACTGAGTTTTTAGAAATATCACCATCATGACGGCCGGCCTCACTTTGAAACCATTAATTCTATAAAAACAAGACGGTCAGCGCGCATAGAAAGTAATGGATAACCACCCAAAAATCTCCAATTCACATGGTGGCCCACATTATAGTTAGGTTGGTCTGATTTTTAATGTGTTTAAATTTTTAAGTGGAGTGTATCTTTTGAACAGGTTGGATCCCATATGGGACACAAATGAGCCAACAATTACCGATAGTGGAATAAGATTTTAGTAAAGGGTCTCACCTCATGCATCTGCAAGAGTTGAACTGGACGCGGATTGAATACTCTGACATCCATTTTAGAGCATTATCTGAGGGTATGGTTTTAAAAAATATAAAAAATGAGACATGCAAATTTTGTTGGAAAATGTGTCGGAAACATGGAAAAATAAAAAATAAAATAAAGTTAATTACTTTTTTTTTCTTCACCAGGCTGAAGCACGCAGGGAATGGACCGTTGATAGGTGGTCATTAATGGTTTAGAACATTTGAAAAACATTTCTGACCGTTGATAATTAATTTGAGCCCTTTCTGGTCGTCGGATTGAAAGATCTGACCGTTGGATCATCATAGCCCTTTTGTTTTTGGACCGTTGTGGCTTTTAAGGCTATTAGCCGTTCTAAAAAACAGTTGACCGTTTCGGATTAATAATCCACCCTGCTCGAAAGCGCGCATGTGTTCCACTACTACGCACTAGATCATGCAACTTGAGCGTCGTCTCAATCTCCAAAGTTCAAGTAAGAATACTATATACACCTCCATATATAAATTACAAATTTTCTCTTTTCATTTCCGATGTCGGACAAAAGTACACACTGCAACAACGAAAATCCTGAAATTTTCAAATATTTTGATTTTTCAAAAAACCATGAATTTCAACAAATTTTAGGTGGACCATGCCAAAAGAAACAATGGTGATTGAACCTTGCCCATTGTAATGTTTATTTGCCATCCAACCCGTTGATTAGATCGTATTGGCTTGAATGGAGTAAAAACATAAATATCAGCTAATCCAAAACTTTGGTGTCCTAAAGAAGCTTTTAATGGTGGCGATCAGTCACCACTATCTTCTGTGGTGTGATCCACCTGAGAATTAGATCTGCCTGTGCATGCAAAATGGATAGGGTGTGGATAAAAACAAATAAAAACATCCACAAAGCTGAAGATGAACGGTCCAGATCTATCGGTCCACCTAACCACTACCAGAGTAGATAGGTATAATCACCCATCTGATTCTACGGTATAGATGGCCTCAAATTACGATCTATGGCTTAGATTGTCCCAAGGACAACCTAAAAGGACAATTTCAACATACCACTTTCCTCTTTTTACTCTCATTATTCCTTAATATGTTTTTACGAGAGAGCCTCATCCTATTTATAGGAAAGGATGGAGAGTTTGGATGAGGACAGAAATTATCCGACCTTATCCCTATCTCCTCATCTAAATCGTCATTCAAACTTGAATTTGAAATCCATCTTCTAACGGAAGAGGCTTAACCTCATGGGACCCACCCACTAGTGATTGCCCACCAATGAGCCCCACTAGCCTATGTCCAACATCTCCCACTCAATTAAATTGTGGGATAGGTAAAATAAAAAATTAAAATTGTCCATTTAACTCGCCTAATAACAATCAAAACAAAATATCGCGATCAAAAGAATCAGAGACGTGAGACCAGCTAGATCACTATAATCTTCTCACATGTATTTAAGTACTAAGTGACCACCTAACTAGTACTCAATAACCCAAACTTCGCAATGCTTGTCCTAGTCTGCATGACCACACCGGATGAAGTTAACTCCAGATCTGGAATACTCGGCCAACATACGCACTTATCCAACTTATCGAGTTATTCTAAAAATTCTATTTTTCACAAACTTCGACTAAAATCAATTTAAAGCAACACACACACACACACACACATTTAAGAAAGAATATCGTTTGCAAAAGTCTAATAAAAAACTCGATACTGCCGGCAGATAAGTCTTCGAGTGCGTATTTATAGTTCTAGAAACTTAGTGTAGCTGTCACGGGATCTTCCCCACGCAGATGTGTAATTTGGAATCGATCAAGCTGCTTTCTTAGCATAACTGAGTCTGGCCAATCAAGGACCTTTCGTCATAGTACACTAAAGTAGCGACACTAAATCTCATCTTCTTATACACAAGAGGAGGGTAACTAAGGACATAAAGAGTCACCTACGGGATTGGCTACTCACACGTTGCAATGATTAGATCAAATCAAAACAATCTGTAGATAAAAGGTCCCAGCACGTGGCTACAATTCACGTCGTAAAGTAGACAATACTAGGTGTATGTCGGGTCTACAATACACAGGTTATTTTATATGAGGAACGACTCATCTCATAACCTCACAACCTGGTTATTAATTTAGGCCATAACATTAATCGCATGAAAAGTAATGGTGCAATTATGTTATTCGACTTGATCAGTCTCATCTTTAATCTTTTAAGATTGTAGCAGATACGACTCACTCATATCCTTATCCTTTATTATTCACAATAAAGAGAAGTTCATACCTCAGTGTATGAACATCGCCCCAAATGTACATCTCTCGCACATTCAAGGTTGGTCAACCCGTGCGAGTGGGTGACTGGCCTACGGACAAAAAATAAAAATCCTACATGATCTCATGGTAAATGCGGATGATCTACTTACCTATTTCTTTTTTTCTTTCTTTATTATTATTATTATTATTATTTTTTTGGGTTAGCTTGTTAGTACACACCCATGTTACTACACACACTCCATGTTAGCCACCCCCGCTAGGGATCGATACCAAGACCTCAAGTGTTGAAACGAGGTATCTCCACCCAGTTTGCTAGTTAAGCTATGGATCTGGGTGTAATCTACTTACCTAGTTAATATAAGTATTCAATACCGAATAAATGAAACGTATTATTCATTAACGAAAGATTAAAGGTACTAGATATAAGCATATCAGTCAAGCTTTCTTCAATCTCATCTGTCTGACGTGAACCTGAAATAGATTTTGTAAGTGTTGTGTTGTATATCAAGTACCCTTAGTTGTCAAATTTCGTTGAGACAAACCACTTTAGGATGTAACTTGTTCATATGATGGAAAGTTTACCTTCAAGTGAAGAATAAGGGAAAGTTCACCTTCATATGAAGATCAACTTCAAGTTCAAGTTCAAGTTAAAGTGCATGTTCAAGTTCAAGAGCAAGACCAAGTTTAAGTGCTACTTTAAGTTTATGTGCTAGTTCAAGTCCAAGTGCACTACATGGTCAAGATCAAGTTAAAGCTTCAAGTGTACAAAATCAAGCTTCAAGTAAGTCAAGTTGAAGATCAACCGAAGCAACTGAAGCTACAAGTTCAATGTTCAATATTTCAGGTATAAATTACCCCAGAAAGACCTTAGGTTTAGGTCATTCATATTGCACATTTAGTATGGGTTATTGTGCTTGTTATAGGCATAATTTCGATTAGTCTTAGCCTATGTTCGACTAGTCCAAGCTCTGGGTTGACCAGTCCAGGGTTTTTCTCGACCAATCCAGGTTTTGTTTCAAATTTTCAGATTTTTCTAGTAGGGTCATGACCAGTCGAGCACCCTGCTCGACCAGTCGTGGACACTGGCTTGACTAGTCGAGTAGGGCTCGATTCGAACTCCAGCAAGGTTTTTTGGACCCACTCGACTAGTCGAGCAAGCCACTAGACCAGTCGAGGGACGGTTTTATCCGATTGCGTCAGAATTTTTAAATTTAGTTGAACCTTAGATCAGTTGAAAGAACCGTTTTTCAGCCTATAAATAGAGGTCTTTTCTCAGCTTTATTAATTCATTCAAAGCCAAATCAAGCCTCCACTTTGAGAGAAAAGCTCCCATGATTGCCAAGCTATTGTCTGGTAAATTAAGATTCTTTTTATACCCTTTTGATTTCTAATTTCTTGATCACTTTTTGCTTTAATCCGATTTTATAAAAGGGTGTTTTTCTCTACCCCTTTTGAGATCCAATGAATTAAATTAAAGTAGCTGATGTTTTATTTAAACCAACCTAATTTAAATTGATTTTAAAATCACAAGTATACGAATCAGGTGTAGACACGGTACGTATTACGAGATCGTTCCCACGAGGACTGGTTATCACAATTCAAAATTTATGATTCTTCTTAACTAATCCAACAAATAGTTTAACTAGTTATTAAGTAAACTAACAAAAATCAATGAAAAATAACTAAGGATAAAAATGAAAATTCACTCAAGGAGAACATTAGGACTTTTGAATCCACCCCTAATTATCTTAACCCTTGTTTTACTTGCTGATTCACCCTAATTCAGATTGATGTAAATTTAATAAATAAAGCACAATCTGTGTCCTTAGTCAGGCACACAAGATGTATAATTCCCTTGAAGCACAAGGATCACATCTTTCCATCCTTGTTTAGGCATGAATAGATGTAAATTCCTATTTCTTTCTCTGTAGGAAAACCTGTTCATGGTCAGACACAAGCACACCTAGTATAAGATTCCAAACAACATCTACTTCTAGACTTTGGTTAAGCTCATAGATTAGAGAGGTATGGAGTTTTCATTTAATCATAATAGAGAAAGAAATAAATCAATCAATTCCGGATGAAATCAACAATTAACGAGAATCATTCAAACTAGGGGCTTCATCTCAGCCCTAGCTAAGAAATTAAAAATTCATGGGAAGCAACATAGATTCAAATGGAAAGAAGAAAAATATAATTGAGAAGAAGCACATTCCTTTGATTTAATCTGTTCCGAAGCAATCCCTTCTCGAGCAATCTCCCCTTTTCTTTCTTTCCTTTTATAGGTTGCTAAGGGCGGTGGAGAGGTCGGCTGTATCAGTTGGACCGACTCTGTTTCGCAGCAGAGTTCGCATGCGCAGCGACAGATAACGCAGCTATAGACTTGCATATTGGAATCAAAATTGCGGCCGCACATGCAAGATCTGAGACGTTCAGTCGTCTTGGCTATGGTCGGTCCCACCTTGGAAGCATTTTGGACGGTCCAGATGGTCGGGCTGATCCTGACCATGACTGTAAAATGGCCTAGATCGGTCGGTTTCCTCAGACGTGCGCAATCTGCGCAATTCCTCTTGCACTGATGAGTGGTGGGGCACAAGATTAGTGTCGACGGAGAAATCCACTCCGTCCATTAGATGCGCCTCGAATTTCTGATATGAAATGGATGGTTTTGGATTAGATTGGCGTAGTCCATGGAATCACTCACGCTACATTATTTTGGACGCTGCAAAACAGTCCTCTTGTGACCTCTGTAGCCGGCATGTGTGCTTGCATTGATGTACGATGTAAACATGGGTTCAACCTTTGCAAACCCCTCTACAAGATGGACGGCTTGGATCGTCCAATTGGGATATGATGGTGGCCCACCGGCTTCCGCAAGAAGGGCACCCGCGTCCGTCTATATAACAGAGGAAATGGCAGTTACCGTTTTTAGAGAGGATACGGGTCAAAGGTCGGTTTGACCCGACTTGAGATGCAGTGCATATGAGAGCACTTGTGCACGGTACACACATCATGCAAGGTGGGGTCCTCTGTGATGTTTATGAGCAATCCAATCCATTCATTCATTTTCTCTCCCTATTTAAGGAGTCGAGACCAAAATTGAAGCATATCCAGATATCAGGTGGGCCTAAAATCAATGGTTTATGAGCTGATCTGTCGGTTGGGCTACTTCTACAGGGATCCAATGGCTGAAATTTGACGTGTGCGGTTCATTTATGATCCTCAGGTCACATATACAGTTTCAAGCCGAACGGATGGTGGGAACCCTGTGATCTTGCATTTGTATGATTTTCGGGCCCGTTTAATGTGAGTGGCCTGATTTTCTTGAATCTCTAGCATGTAATTTCTTCGATCTCGGTACCCTGAAGTCCGTCCCATGCTTTGGTGTCATCAGAGCGTTAAATCCATACTTTTTGCATCATTTTCCGTCCACGTTCGTAAATACACCTTACATCACAAACATGATTAAAATAGGGCATTAAACAGTATCATATTCGTAAAAACAGGTAATACTTGGGGTCTAATATGCAATATTCAACCCTCAACAGTAGCCCAAGGTTGGATTAATTTAAAATTCGTTTAGACCTAAAACCCTTTTATATGTGTGATTGAACATTTGGCATCTTCATCTTCAAAAGAAGCGATTCTACCGGGCTACATCAAGCAGAATCTTCATATAAGTATTTTGTTTAAATTACTTTTGGTTTTTGAGATTGCTAGAAAATCTCTATTGTGGTTTTGACTGAGATAGCCAGAAAATCTCAGCGCGAGGTTTTTAATTGTGGTAGCCCATTGAGAACGCAATTGTAAAGATTTTAAGGTGAAACTTGGAAAACCTTCTTTCATAGTGAAAGCCAATATCACGTGGGTTGTGATTATTGGGAGTGGAGTGGGTGTGGCTATTTGAGAACAGTTGGTGTACACACCGAACCACTTTAATTTTTGGTGTTTTGTGGTTGATGTATGTGATGTATGAGTGGTGAATGATTGTATCTATTTCATGTACATGAATGTTGTAATAGATAGATTTCATTATTTTGCCTTTTGTTTTAGTTTGAGTTTTTTTATCCTTACCAAGTTCAAGAAATCAGGTTGTCCTACCATAAACTTTGGTTTTTGGTGTAAGGTTATCCTTTAAACAACGTTTGAATCAACTTCTCAATATTATTGCAATTGAGATTGTTATTTGATTCTGCTATCTTCATTTATATTCTGCAATTATTTTTATTTGGCATAGTCCTATTCACCCCCCCCCCCCCTCTCTAAGACTGAGAGCTCGCCTTTTTCAGATCTCTTGCTATAGTTTCGTCATGGGATCACCCATCATCTCCTTAAAAATACTACTACATGAATAAATGGTCCAAGTCCAAATACGAGCCCACCTGTTTAAGGAGGCTTTAGACAACAATGATTTGGATAAAATTGTTATCTATAGATTTCACTTAATAGGATTTCAGGCCTTTAATAGTTATGAAATAATTGGTGATAATTTATCTACAGTAGTAAATGCATACCCTAATCTTTATTATTCAAAACACAGGGCCTAAGAATGTCACCAAAAATAAATCTTAATTACTGATTACTTAACTTTTGGTCGTCCATATCATATCCATCATTTTGATAAGCTATAATTTTCTAGGCCATTAAAAAAAAAAAAAAAAGATTTCACAATCATGACAGTGCAGATTTCAACTACATATTCATTAGAAGAACATGATAAACCCACACTGTCATTATTCCCTTAAATAGGTGGTGCCTATTAAAAAAGGCTTCTTTTTGTTCAATCCTCAATATGTCATTTATCATTGATTTCTATCTCAAATCAAAATATGGTACGCTATTATCTTTGAGCTTTATCAAATCTTGATATAGGTGACTTTTAAAAGAGGCTTCCTTTTAATCCTTTTAAATAGGCTTCCTTTGGATCCTTATTGTTGCTCGGGTGGTAGACTCTTAGGAGTTTCAACACCCAGTCAAGGGTTCAAGTATCCATAGGTGGTGAAATTCCACCAGCATGAGTGTGTGGGGTGTGTGTGCATGTGTAAAAAAAAAAAAAAAAAGGCTTCCTTTTAAGAAAGGCTTCCCGTTAAAGATGCTTCCTGTTAAAGAAGCTACCCATTAAATGACATCAGATTACAATTATGGCTTAGATCATCCCAAGGACAAGCTAAAAGGACAAATTTCAATATACCACTTTTCTCTTTTTACTCTCGTTATTCCTTAATATGTTTTCACGAGAGAGCCTCATCTTATTTATAGGAAAGGATGAGGAGTTTGGATGAGACCAGAAATCATCCGGTCTTATTCCTATCTCATCATCAAAATCGTCATTCAAACTTGAATTTGAAATCCATCTTCTAATAGAAGAGGCTTAACCTCATGGGACCCACCCACTAATGATTGCCCACCAGTGGGCCTCACTGGCATATGTCCAACAACTCACATAGTATCGTCCACATTATGAGTATGCAATCCACGTCCTATTAAACAACGAACTGCTCATGAACGCTGTCCTGGTGTCAACCTTCAACAAAAACGGTAGGTAAGGGATTCAGATTGCCTAGTGTAGAGCACAACACCCACATCGTTACTGTGTATATGTGGAAAATCTCTTTAAGCCCATTATGATATATGTGTTTCATCCTTACTATATATTTATTTTTTCAAATCATTAAGATATATGAGCCTAAATATGAAACAAATGAAAGCTTAAGTGAACCAAACCACATAAAGCAGTAGGGATAATAATGCCCACCTTTAAAATCATCCTAAGGCTCATTATAATGTTTTTTTTATTTTTTACAACCAACCTATTTATAATGGCACAACAATATAATGGAATAGACAAATTGATGTAGAGCAAGTCACGGACAGTTTCATGGTCAAGATGGATTAGAAAAGGCTCGGTTGATGATAGAAATGATCCGAACCGTGAGACCTTAAATTGGCATATCTCTTGATTTGAAATAAAATAATGAAGTTTATAGAATTTATTTTTTATTTTCCTTTCTTTTTCCCCGTGGATTCGATAAGCCCATGTGAGGAGTCCAAAAAAGCTTCATGGATTTGAAGTAGTTATCCTTGAGGAGACAATGTTCGACCTCGTAATGTTCATCCCAGCGTCACAAATATAAGCTCGATTCAAAACTTTTGTATCTCACCATAGTTTTCAATGGCATGTCTTCAATCTCCACTGTTTCTGGTAGTGTGGTCCACTTAAGCTTTAAATCTGTTTCATTTTTTACATCATGCTCTAAAATAATGTATAAAAATAGATGAATGGTGTGGATGGTGGAGCCAACAATGCTTTTCCACGTATACACGCAAGGACGTTGGCAATGTGTTCTACACCACACAATTCGAGTCCGTGCGTGGGCGGCTGTAAGATGGATGAACGTCTATATTCAATGTGCATATGGTCCACGTGTAACGCACCATGTATATGAATTGTCTCGAGTTCTGGTCCATGACGGATTCAACAATCGGCCAAACTAGGTCAATGACCCGTCCCTCACATGTGATATGTCGCCACATGTTAGACTCTTGTGCTTGAAAGGTAGTGCGGTAGGATAGAAATATGGTGGAACCATCTCTCCACTTAACACCACGGTAAGGTGATGTATCAATCAGGGCCGTCCATTTCGATCAGTCATGGATGGCCCATTTATATATAAAAAAGAATACTTATCAAGCGATCTTAGCCATCGTTACGCTTCACTTTCACCCACCGAATGTCCAACGGCACTTTTGAAAGCAACTAATCAATGGCTAAAATTATTTAATTGATGTAACTTGAACAATTTGCCAGCTGGAGCAACGAGGTGAAGACCATCTTCAATGATGTCATCCTCCCACGTCTATTGTCCTTCCATGCCTCTACCTAGGCAATTCGAATCTGCTACAACCCCGAGGCATGATAGGGCTGGAAGCGGCTTCGGTGGATCCTGACCGTGGGACCCACCGTGCTCTATGTGTCTTATATCCACGCCGTTCATGCGTTTTCTAAGATCATTTTAGGGAGCCCAAGCATGCATCAGATCTAATTATATCAAGTGGACCACATAGGAAACAGTGGTGATTGTTGACTATTAAAAAAATGTTGTGGGCCACTAAAATTTGGATCAAGCTGATATTTTGTGTGGTCCCTTAGATCTGTGTGACCTTATCAACTGGATGGATCATGTAATAAGCTTAGCTTTAGGGTCTGTTTGGGAGCATGGATTTAGAATCCCTGATTTGAAACACCGAGGATTTCAGATACTCCTATTGTGTTTGACACACTTGAATCAACTTAAATCCAACGTAGTATATTTATAGAGGTTTTTAATTTAATTGCTAAATCAATTTTAATATCTTTAATTAGTGAACATATGTTCTATTTGACATAATGGCTGTAATAAGCCCGCTGAAATATATACATCGCTTGAAAATAATGAATTTCTAAGTCCCGGATGAATCAAAAGCTCAAGATCATGTAACCAACATTTTTTAACTATTGATTTACATGGGCAATGCTGAAACGGCGCTGATCATTATATTAAAGTAATTATAATGATGCAATTGGCAATTTTATTATTTTTGTATCATTAGTGAGCTATGTGTCTAATATATTAATAGTTTAATATCACATGTGTTGGACATACAACTTTTGAAAGGATTTTAGATGTAATTTAAACTTCATAAGATCATTTCAAACCAAACAACAAAGGAATTTGAAATCACCCTGATGCGAGAAATCTACTCCATTAATTAACTGATCTCTCCTTAGTATATATATATATATATATATATATATATATATATATATATATATTCAAATGATCCGCACCAATGTAAAGAATGTAAAATTGAGCCTAAAATCTCTAAATTCATGCATCATGGCCCACCTAATTTTTGGATATTAACATGCTTGATTAAACACACACCCTGTTGCCCCATGCATATGCTTGGCGTCCCATCTCCATTGTTCTCTGCGTTGTGGGCCCACCTGTATCCATATGTACTAAGAGTCAACGAGGTCACCCACGGGATGGATGGAGTCAACATGGTGGGCCCAGGTCTGAGATTACGTGATAAGCTGATCAAAGCCATCCATTTTTAAGAGCATGTATGATGGATAGATATATAATCCACTTCGCCGGCCGGCCATAGCCACCCCTTCCTATCATCCGCTAGTACCGCATCATTGCTGGTACGACGCAATTCTTCTTCAAATCAGGACCGTCCATCGAGTAAAAAATTCATAATAGATTGCCAATAATTTAAAGTACACCCATCATACAATCCTAGCCATTGTTTTTTCTTCACTGTTCCGCTCTAACTACTGACCTCTTTTACATTTTGTATTTTTGAACTATTTTCAACTGAAAAAAAAAAAAGAGGGAATAATTTGTGAAATCTGCCTCGCCCTACTGCCCCACCAAGCTATGATCTAGATCGATCATCTGGAGATCCCAAAAAAGCGATCCAAAATTTCTAGTAAACTCCAAGAAGCTTCCAAAATTCGTTACAGGCTACGAAACGCACCGTCCGAAAAATCTGCCCTAAAATCCGTTACAAACTGCAAAAGCACCACCCCCCGAAATGTACACGCGAACCGAACCTGGTTCAAAAACTCTCAACCGCTGATAGACCGGGTTCGTTTGGGTCCGGAACCTCTTTCCTCTGGCGCATCTCAAGAACCCTCCTGTGGTGGTTGGAATGCACATGACTCATGAAAGTAGGGCTACCCGCCGGGCGGTATTCCGGCAAGAGCCGGCCGGATTTGTAGCGGACCCCACAAGCGTTGCATAGGGTTTTGGAACCGAGCGGTCCGGTTCTCCACTGTGGGGTCTTCTGCACCAGACAATGGCTGCACCGGCGCTGGGGCTGTTGAACCGGGGATTTCCGGTCTTTTACCGGGACTGCCGGTTTCTTCTTCTTGTAAGGCTGTTTTCCGTAATAAAGATTGATATTTTGGGCCGTATTCCAGAAGGTGAGACTAGAATAGGAAGAAGAAGACGAAGACGACGACGATGACGTGGAAGACTCGGTAGACTGCGGACTACTGAAAGACCAAACACGTGTGCTGGTTCTCGCACGCTTGCTTCGAGCCTTGGCTGGGACGTTGATTCCAATCACAAAACCCCTCTTCTGGTCTGGGCTTGGGCTCTTGTTGTCTGGGCCAGTTGTGGGGTTTTTCGTTGCAGTCCACGTGTACGGCAAAGAGTCGGTAGAGCATGGGAATTCCGTGAATGATTCTTCAACGAAATGAGATACCATTCAAGGTCGGCTAGTTCGTCCGTCTGAAATTCAAATTTAAAAAACGTTAGAAAATGTCATGGAAACATACTTCTAAAACTCGACCGAGTCGACTCGATGGAATTTCGTGTTGGAATATAAACTCGTCCGAGTCAACCCGATCCAGTCAAGTCGCGCCTTCGGATTTTTTAACTAACGGGACATCCAAGCCGTTCAAACTTTGGGCCACACCATTAACATTACCTTCTGTGAAAATCAGGTCAATCCACTCGTTGCGTGGGTGTCAGATCATCGGCTGTACATTGTTTTCGAAACCGTAGTCACCTGATTTTCGCCCCGGGCGACCATCACGGCGTGGCCTGCCGATTGAACGGCTCAGATGTTATTGACTTTGTAGGAGAAGCGGGGAAAATGAGCATTTCTCGAAGTAAATGTCGAAAGTTCAAGCCCGCGTTTGGCAGAACAATAACATGATTTTTGGAAATTCTATTCCTAAAAACGGCCTAAGGAAACAGTAGCACTTACAGGAACGCCGATTCCCGCCTCGAAATCGTCCTTAACTGAAACGTGGGAGTTTGAATT
Source organism: Magnolia officinalis (assembly GCA_021015155.1). Taxonomy (NCBI): domain Eukaryota; kingdom Viridiplantae; phylum Streptophyta; class Magnoliopsida; order Magnoliales; family Magnoliaceae; genus Magnolia; species Magnolia officinalis. The sequence goes on along the minus strand of JAJHSJ010000002.1, from coordinate 82,665,211 downwards.
ATCATCGGCAGTCGAAAGGGAGACGCTGCAGTTCTTCTCCTCTTCTTCTTCTTCAAGCCCTCCAACACCATCTTCATTCGAGAAATCCAGAAGCCCGTCGACGAAGAACTCATCCCCGCCAGCAGCGGCTCCGTTGCCGCACCAATCATCGTCGTTGGAAGACTGATCTTGAGCCCATGATCTGATGGCCAGCATCTCCGCACGTAAACTGGCTTTAAGCGCTGCTGCCGCTTCAACGCACTCCATTTTAATTTCTTACTGAAAACAGGAAAAGCTTTTTGAAGACAAGAAAGAAGAAGAACAGAATCTTATTACAAGAGAGAGAGAGAGAGAGAGGAGAGAGAGAGAGAGAGAGAGAGAAGAGAGAGACGTCAAATAAAAAAGACTCTTTTTTATTTATGGTATTTACCTTTGAAGGACGAGGGATAAAAAAAAAAAAAAAAAGGTAAGACGAGGAGTTGCAGAAGGAGAAGGGTAGGATTGGAAGAAAATGGGGTGCGTTTGGTAGAGCATTGAATGAGGGTTGAAAGCGTCCGTCTGTATGCAAAGCAACTGGCCCTTTCGTTTTTTTTTTTTTTTTTTTAAATCAAGTTATTTAATACGAAAGTGGGTGGAAAAATCAAAACTGAAAAGTGGAAAAGAATGCGTTACTGTTATTATGGTGTCTCTTCCCTCCTTCCACGTAGATATACAGGGGAGTTATTTGATACTCTGGCACCGTGGTGCTTTATACGCAGGCAACAGGGAATTGTATACGTGGCGTCTCATTAACTCGAATGAAATCGACTAGGTTATGGAAACCACTGAACGATCCCGGACTCTGATCCTTGGACACACACACACACAGATATATCTATATATATACTACATATAATATACATATGGTGTGGGTTAGGTACTAGGTCGACCCCACTATAAGGTCGGTGAGGTCGAGCTGTGTGGGCCCCACCGTGATGCGTGTTAACCATCAACCCCGTGCACTTGATGGTTCCCCTTTAATTTATGGGATATCCCAAAAATCAGCCTTATACCGAACTCAGGTGGGTCATACCATCTAAAATCATACGAAGACATGCTAAAACATATAAAAGCACTTGGTGGTGCCCACTGAAATTTTAAAGCTGCTGAAACTTCGTCTGAACCCTCATCCAAGTGGGACACACATAATGGATGGGATGGATTTGCAAACCACATTTCGGTGGGCCCAAAAAGCATCCCATGAATATTTTAATGGTGCACGGCCCCTCTCCACTTCTGTATATGGTGTGGCCCACACAAGTCACGGATTGTCTTGATTTTTGAGACCTAGGCCCATGATGGAATGGTGCATCTGACTAATGGGTTAGATGTTTGAAACGCATTACAGTGGGGCCCACACAGCTCGACCTAAGGGAGGTTAAAAACAGCTAGAGGGCATTGTACCTTTTTTCATATATATATATATATATATATATATATTATTTTTTATATTATTGTTTTTTTTTTTTTTTTTTTTTTTTAAACCGTCAAATAAATGTCCAACCCCATAATTTTGAACAGTTTATTTAGAATTGACTGTAAAGTACACCACGTATGCAGTTTTTAAGAATTTCTACGTGAATGCTAATTGTCATTTAACTATGTCAGAGTACTGAGGAAGTGGATGGAAACCGAATGCGTACAGTAAACTCTGTGGGGTCCACCTTGATTTATATTTTATCCATTCCGTCCATCCATTTTACCAAATAATTTTATGGCTTGATACCAAAAATGAAGCATACAGAAAGCTCAGATGGACCACACCACAGGAAACATTGTGAATTGAACGTCAACCGTTGAAAACTCAAGGATAATTCTTGGGGGTCACATAAGTTTTGGATCAAGCTTATATTTGTGTTTTCCCTTAATCCATTTTTGTGTGAGCTTATACACAGGTTGAATGACAAATACACATCACCGTGGAGCGTAGTAAGGTTTCAAAAGTGAAAATCATCGTTACCACTATTTCCTGTGTTGCAGGTCATTCTGAGCTTGGATATGCTTCAATTTTGGCCCAACTACTAAAATGAGCCGGAAAAAACGGATGGATGGCGTGGATAAACCACGTACATTCACAATACGTGCATCATAGTTTACTCAGTGCGATCGGTAGACATGGCCCATATATCTGTTTTATCCATGCCGTTTGTCTGTTTTTTCACCTTATTTTAGGGCATAAGTCCAAAATTGCCGCAGTTCCAAGGCTCAAGTTGACCAAACTAAAAAAAACTGTGGAAATCGAACACCTACCAGAGAAAACTTATTGGAGTAGCATAATTTTTGGATTAAGCTTATATTTTGTGTTTTTCCTTGATTTAGTCAATTTGATCTCATGAACATGTTCCATGGCAAATAAAATATCATTGGTGGGCTTAGTAAGTTTTTAATATTGAATGTTCAATCCTCACTGTTTCCTATGGTGGGGTTATGCGCTTTCCATAAGCATTAATCTTTGGCTCATGCCCTAAAATGAGCAGGCAAAATGGATGAACCACGTATATAAAATACATACATCACCGTAAGGGCAATAGAGATTGGAACGTCCTGCCATAATTCACCTTACCCTCTAGATACAACAATTGTGACCGTTTAAATCATTGACCCAATTGTAGATGAAGCATAAAAGTGAAGCTGAAAAGATAATAGAAGCCATCTGATTCTACCATTGAATTTGAACCCATTACTAATATACTTTAGACCATCCATTTGATCACCATGTTGGTGAACTACCAAAAGAACCCAGACCTTGTAGACCATTTAGCAGTGTAAGTTTTAAGGTCAAGATATTTTGATATTTTGAGTGGTCCATTCAAAACTGGCCCAATGATTTGGACGGTACAGATTGACGTGCATGTATATAGACCACCATTACTGAAGAAAATGGAAGTGGACCATCGCAGTCGTCTTTCTTGTCCTTACATTGATACTGTTGTTATCGAGGATAGTCCTACTATTCCAAGTCACCGCTTAAAGAGATGGGCCAGCCAGCCAGCGTGGACCGCAACCGTGGAAGATTCAAATCCCGTCCCCCACCGAGAAGGACGCGGATTGGATACTGACAGGTTGAGTAGGGAGACTGACTACTGAAGTGACGTCACCAACTTCTGTGGACCCCACTATGATGTATGTGTTGTATCAACACCGTCCATACATTTGGAGAGATCATTTTAGAGCATGGTCCAAAGAAATAGTCAGATCCAAGGATGTGGTGGACCCCACCACAGAAAACAGTGATGAGAGTGACGCCCACCGTTGAAACCTTCCGAAGGTCCACCGTGATGTTTATTTGAGATCCGACCTGTTCATGTGTTAAAGCCGACATGAAAGAAGGGAAAACACAAATATTAGATTGATCGAAAACTTTAGTGGCCCTTAGAACTTTATAACGGTGGGCGTCACTCTCCCCACTATTTTTTGTGGTGGGGTCCTCTCGAGATTTGGATCCGATTCATTTTTTGAATATTTTCTTAATATGATCTCTTCAAATGGATGGACGGTGTAGATACAAAACATATATCATGGTGTGGCCCACAGAACTTGGTGACGTCACTTCAGTAGCGAGTCTCGCTGCTCAACCTTGTCAGTAGCTATTCCGCGTCCCACCAAGAAAAACCAACCCAACGGCCTCCCGGGAAACCGGCCCCTTTCCGTTCTCGCCGCGTTTTCTTACCCCTATTTTCTCCTTTCCCTCACTACCCCTCTTCTATCACATATTTACCAAAATGCCTTTCCCAACTCCTCCGTCGGGTGACTTTTATTTTTAGAGCCGCGCGAGCGTACCTTGCACGTGAGTGGAACAAGATCCACGCCGTCCATCAGGTTCACTGCCACATGTTCGTCTTGGATCCAGAAATCATGACCATCCATAATTCGGGTAGGCTACGTGCCAAGAAAAAGTTGGGATAGGACGTCCACCATTAGTTTTGTATATGGTCCTTAGCAGTGTTTTTATGTAATTTCATCCATTCGATGAATATATCTCGCAAGACCAACAATATCCAAGATAATAATATTTGAATATCTCAGGTGAGCCATTTCACGTGAATTTAAAAGTTTTGGGTGTAATTTCGTATATGCTGGTCCACTTGAGCGTTGAATCAGGCTTAATTTTTGGATCAAGGCTAATGAAGTGGATTGCGTATGACCTCCGGCACAGATACATATACATGTGAATGGGACCGTTTGTAGCCTAGGGAGATATTGTGACAAATCTACTCCGTCCATCTATTTTTAAAAGAAAACACTACGCAAGATTCTAATTAGAATCCAGGCAGATCTAATGAAATAGTAAGAAAAGAAACATTCACCATTGAAACATTCTTGGAGCTGATTATGATGTTTATATGTCATCCAAACTGTTCATATGGTTATTATCATTCAGATAAACTGTGGGAATAAATATCATCCTGATACAAAACTAACGTCACCCCAGGCGTTCAATCTCCACTGTTTCGTGTGGTATGGCCCACATGAGTTTTCAATCTGCCTGATTTTTAGAATCCTTTCTCACTGTGGTCTTTCAAAACAGATAAATGGAGTGGATTTATCACCTACATCTTCGTGGTCTCACACAGCCCAGGCACAGAAATACCCTGTGCTGGGGTTTTAGCACCCGATAGACAGGGGAAGCAGATTGCGTCCTGTCCCATCTTGAAGGACATCAGTCCAGGCAAGGCCTCCATGGGGCTCACTGTGATATATGGGTTTTATCTATGCCGTTCAACCATTTACCCATATCATTTTAGGGTAAGAACCCAAAAATTAGGTAGATCCAAGGCTCAAGTGAACCACACCATAGGAAGCAGTAGTGATAAGGACGCCCACCACTTAAACCTTCCTAGGGCCCACTGTGATATTTATTTGCCATCCAACCTGTTCATAAGCTCTGTCAGCTATATCCAAAACTTCTATAGCCACTATGAGCTTTTTAATGGTAGGAATTCAATCTCCACTGTGTGGTCCACTTCAGCCTTTGATTTACCTTATGTTTGGGTTCATAACCTAATATGATCTGTAAAAATAGATGAACGGAGTGGATAAATCCCATATATCACGGTGGGCCCCATATAGCCCCTGCATGGACTGATTCCGTCGAGTAGGACTCAGTCGTTTCCCTGTGCATGGGAAAATGACCCCGGTGGGCGAGATTTTTCTTTCATCTGTATTATAGAAACCAAGGGATGTGAGCTGGCATGCATATGAAACAGCAGCACTATTAATGAAGATATTTGTGCAAGAATCATACGTTGTACAACGTCTTTGTTGGTCCCTACTTACATAGATGTTGAGACCCAAGGTATGATAAGGTATGATATATGATGTTACCTCTTTTAAGATGCCACGTCGAAGGTTGGAAAATGGGTTTCGATGTACCCTTATTGTTCTTCGTTTTTATTTTTGTAATGTAAAAATAAAATAAAAAATAGTAATAAATAGAAAAGACAACTAATGGATGGTCATGATATCTGGTTTTTGGGACGTGCACCTTCCTGTTGCGCCTTCTCATCCCACCTCGGCCCTCGCATGACCTTTCAAGCTACCGAACAGGTGAGCTTGAGCAGCATTCTCTGGTCGGCATAATTGTGGTCTGTGCCCTTTGAGTCCAACTTACTAAGCCAAGGCCTCTCATAAGGCACACGCCCTCTACACCACTTGCATTGCCCCATACGCACAGTCATGGAGAGATGCTAGTTGCACCTCCCTCAATGGGAGGATTGCCTGTCACGTCTTCTTGATGGAAGTCTCACGCCTACCTTCAGGTCTGCCCTTGTGCATCCCCCTTGTCAGTAGCACTTTTATTGTCGCGATCTGAAATCTGGTATCTCAGTTAATTTAAGTATCTCGGTTAATTTAATCCGATACTGAATCTCAGGTCATGATTTGAATTTAAAACATTTATAATTATAATTTAATAAACTTAAATGACAATAAATTAAAAATTTATCTAATACAATGTTTAATTACAACAGTATGTACTCACTTATGGATTTTGACTATATGCTTTTTTTTTTTTTTTTTTTTTATATTTTATATATAACAAAATGTTGGAAAAGGAAAACCTAAGCCTAGGCAAACGGCTAGATCTTCGCTCTACTTCACTCTGACTAAACTCTCCACTGTGAAACATTGTCAAAGTGTGAATGAGCATAATAGCTCAATTTGATAATCTCATACCTAGAATTTGAAATTTTCAAATTAATTTAGGAAATACATAACCGCAGCATATTCATGAATTATAGAGCATCGATCAAAGAACATGTAATGAGATATTAAGATTGCAGGATATTATGAATGCTATGAATACTATAAACACCAAATTAAATATGTAACATATCTTCTCGTGATCTTTTAGGAGTAAATCAGGACAGGGCACTCATGATCTTTTTAGGGATACATAAATAGAGTGCTTTGTTGTTAATCTTTTAGGGATAATCTAAGGCAAAGCATCTATGCTCATCCTTTAGGAATAACACAAGGTAGAGCGTACGTGTTGATTTTTCAGGGATAACCCAATACAGAACACCTATACTGATCTTTTAGGGATAATACAAGGCAAGTGCATGTCCTGATATTTTAGGGATAACCTAAGGAAGAGCGCATGTGTTGATCTTTTGCGAATAACCCAAGGTAGATCACATTTGATTCCAATTTCAATTCTCATTTAAATATAGCATATGGACAATATAAGTATTGTTATAACCCTGAATTTCGGTGCACCTTAGAGTCATAATTAATAGTTATAAATTTAATTTTTAGAATGAGAGTGTAAACAAGTCATTTAGATAGTTGGTAGAGACACTCTTACTTGAGAAAGGACGGATCGACTTATGCCACTGTGACTCTTGATTGCAGGTGAGGTCGGAGGAAAGAATTCTCTCTCGCAGAAAACCCAAAAGAGAGTTATTTCTTGTAGAAAATCGATGTGGTCCAATCCAAGGGACTTAAATCTAATTTGTATGGACCATTTGATCTTGAGGGTCAAATGATGCCTAGACCCTAATTTCTAGATGAATCTGACTGTAGGTTGTATTCCATCAATCAAATCTAATTGTAGATATCGTTTTACACCTTATATTTTAAAATGGTGATTGGACAGATTGGATCTGATCCCCACCATTTATGCATAATTTGGGATAGATCTAACTTAATATCCAGAAAGTGTGGGTGGATGTGACCGTTTGATGGGCCATAAAGATGAAGGGAAGGAATCGTATATAGCATGCTTAGATCTAAAAGTTAAGATCATGAATGGTATGAATCTAAACGATCTATTGATCCATCCCTAATGTGAAATTTTAGGAGTCAATGGATGGTTCAAATCTGTCCCATATGATCAATGAATAATTTAAAATAAGAAAAATAAGAAAGCACTAAAAGTTGTGAAATTTGGATCGTCCGGACTATGTCCAGTGGCATTGGATTGATCGATCGATCGAAGGCGGCCCAAAAATGTCCAGCAACCAAAGTCCATATTTTGGAACAAGATCGATTGATTGACATGGATAATTCGATCAATCGAAGGTACAATTCAATCGATCAAACATGCAGTTTCGACAATCAAAGGGGATAAAAAAAAATGTCCTGAAGAGTTGTGTTGGAAATTCAAATTCATTTCGATTGATCGAAGTGAATTTCGATCGAACCTCGATCGATCGATCGACAACTCGCTAGAACTTTCTATTTGAATTAGAAATATGATATTTTAAATTTTAATTATACCATATGAAGTAATTATAATCCTTAATCATCTTTAAACATTAAAATGATCAGATCGCTTTGGTTAATCAAGTGGAACCCACATGAAAAGATAACTATCTATATGTGTTGTGGGTGAGATCTAAGAGAATTCAAATCTAACGGTTGGATTCTCCTTGTGGTGGCCCTGAGTTAGGATTTAATCAACGAAATGTGAACTGATAATATAGGTATGGATATATGTAAACAATGAGTTAATTGAGTTATATAATTAGGTAGTTATCAATTGATTGAAAGTGGGGTGAAATCTCAAAATTCACATCACCAAAATAGAGGTGAGTGATCCCAACATGTTTCCTCTCTATTGTAATTAAAGTAGTCATTTGATTGTTGTGTTCATTATATTTGCTTGTACGACTGTTTTGCTGAATCTGTCTATGTTAAAATGCCATTACTGGAACATTATGCCAAATGTGACAAATTATTAATATGATGCATCAATCATTTCTATTCATCCATGCCATGCATAACATTCCTGTGCTATTTCCTTGGGGCTCTCCCTGGAAGACTTGTAGGTACTTACAGTATCGGGTAACTTAAGGGACCATTCTTGGATGTCCACAATATGTGGAAGCTTACCCCGGAAGGGGAGATGTGAGTTGATGGAATCCAACTCAAGCAAGTGGATTAATCAACCCACTTGATGCATTCATGCATCATGCATCCCATAACATTCATATATTTTCTATTTGATGTATGACATGCATGAATCATGATGGTTTCACTCATTGGGCTTGGCCAGTTGACGTTATATTGATGGAAAAATCGTACATATTTTTTGAAAGATGAGACAATTGGTTAATTTTAAGAACAAGAGGCCGAACTAGTGGGTGATTGACAAGTGTAATGGCCCTATCTTGAAGAAGAAGAGCTGAACATGCCGAACCATTAATGTGTTTAGATGAAATTCATGCTACTTTCTTTGTTTATGTTAGGAGTTTATTATTGTCTAACAACTTCATGTTGAAAATGGTTTAAAGTATTTTATTGTTATTAAGTTGAAAGTTTTAAACATATTCTCGTGAGATCCCAAATGGATGGACTTAGCAAAAAAAATATACAAATAGTATTCTTTCTATTCATCAGAGATGCCGCAGATGATTATTTCTGAATGATGGAGTTAAATGATGGTTGTTATGTGTGGATGATGAATGTGGATTAGTGTAATATCTCGAATTTTCACGGCCAAAGTTTATACTCATTCCCAAGGAAATCAGGTGTTAATAACGTAAGAATTTGGATGTCTCAAGGTCTCGCCTTGAATTCCCTCTCATCTATATCACATCTAGTTACATTCGTAAAGGTAATCATCCATAAGAATAAAATTAACTGCATTTATTATTCCATAATTAAATAAGTTTGTCAAATGCTCAAC